>VZTZ01028190.1:270799-283682 GCA_013400955.1 Drymodes brunneopygia | reverse complement strand
AAAAAAAAAAAAAAAAAAAAAAATTAACTCCAGGCATTTTTAAGTCTGGACTTTCAGGTTTGGGTTGGACTTTAAAATTGCAGTTGTTTTGGGTTTTTTTGTGGTGCCTGCTGTGTTATTTCCCATGATCAAATTCAGACAGACACATTTTACTAGAAAAGAAAAAAAAAAGGAAAAAAACAGCATTTTCTTTATCACAAATGTAAGGTGGTTCAAAAAAGCTTCCAGCCACATGAAATGACTGTGACTGCTCGTGGTGGTTTTGACAGTACAGTCTGGCAAGTGGAAGACAAAGAGCAGACAGAGAGGCAGGTAAAAAACTTATTTAGGGAGAAAAGGTCCTTTGCCTCCAGCAGCTTTGGGTTTCCCTATTAAGCACCTGTCTTAAACCTGCCACCTAAACAGCCACGAGCAGCTTGCAATCCAAGTACAAACACATTTATCTGCCAGGTAAGGCTTCTTGGGAAGCCTGTGTCTTGACATCTGAAGATTGGCTGATAATTTTAATAAGGTCTGTTATCTGGCAGGGTGTTGTTTGCCCCTGATATTCGGTAACACCTTGTTGGTGCACACACACACACACTCCATAAGTGTACTGGAAGCACAACTGTCTGCTGGCAGCAGGATTATCAGCCCTGTGCTCACACTCCCCAGTGTGCCTGGAACTGCCCCTGCTCTCCCAGCTCAGAGAGGCTCCCAGGAAGCTGCTCTCACACCATGGAGTGAGAAAAAGAACTGCAGGAGAGCAGCTCCCTGTTTAACCAAACCCAAACACTGGAAGGATGGATGGATGCTTCCTTGGAAGTGTCTGGCTGCCCACCTTGTCCCACTGCTGAGGCTGTTCCATGTCATACTGAAGAAGGTCTTACTCACATTTCTGCCAGGTTTCTGCACATCACCACGTGAATCTGACAGCCAAAGGGCTGGCCAATATACTTCCCATTCCTCTCTCAAAAACACAAATAGAAATTAAACCCAGTGTTAAGCAAACTGATTTCACTAAGAAAGCAAAGAATCTGCAATGACAGGCAAGTGCCAGGTAACAGTTCAATAAAATGCATGTCTGAAACGATTTAATGTCTTTGGGGAGATCTTTCTCCCTGATTTATAAATTAAAAAGTTACAAGGATTTCATCTAGGGTCTGTTTTAGTATTACATATCACACAATTTTATTCTTAGTCTGTAAAAAATGTTAAAACAGGGCCTAACACTCATGCGCAAGGAACATGGCCAAATTCTTCACAAGGCGGGATGCCATTTCTCTCCCTTCTGGAAAACTCTGCCTCTGAAAAGCTCAGTGGCAACAGTTGGGGCTGAAGTAGTGGT
Source organism: Drymodes brunneopygia (assembly GCA_013400955.1). Lineage (NCBI taxonomy): Eukaryota > Metazoa > Chordata > Aves > Passeriformes > Petroicidae > Drymodes > Drymodes brunneopygia. The sequence continues at coordinate 282,355 of VZTZ01028190.1, read as the reverse complement.
ACATGCCTCTATGTGCCTGCTACAGGAGCATAAACATCTTGGACTGAAGAGCCCAAATTGTTCCAGACTTCAGGAATATCTCATTATTTCTCTTCCTGCCTCCACCTCTCAAAAAACTCCAAATCCATACACACCCCACTGCCTTATCCCAAAGAGCAGTCTTGGAGCTAAAGTAGTATCTGGAAAGCACTTGAGATAGTGGGACAAAAAAAAAAGGCATTGTAGGAAAAAAAAAAATTAAATAATTTCTTTGTGTACAGAGTAAAATATAAACTGCATACATTAAGGGGCCAGTTTAATGCCTAGAATGAACCATGCATTCAGTAGGTCAGTACAACAGCAGTTACCCAGAAATTGAACTAATTAACCAGTAACAACACCTTGTGAAGAAGAATTGCACTCTATGGTCCTGTAATTAAAAATAAAATAGAAAAAGACCTCAAGCATTTAAAAACAATAAAATCTTAGGAAGCGTGTTTTCATGTCAAAAGTTCATCTGACACCCTGTAACTTCTGAAATCTTTGTCTTTTTACCTTTTACATTGTTTATAAAGTACTTCATAGATCGTTAGTTTTTTGTACATAACTGAGTGCAGAATGCCCTTCAGAGGGGTGCACCAGCTCAGCTCCCACACACATGGGATTTATATTGCTTCTGGGAGCCCACTGCTAGGGGTCTGCAGAACTGCGGGGGCTTTCTTTTTCCTGAGTGTTTATAGACAATAGTTTATATCTAAAGAGACCCCTTTGGGGTTGCTTTTAACTAAAAAGAAGAAAAATTTTTAAAAATCATTTCCATTGGGATAGGTTTTACTTTTTAATTATTAAAAAAAATACAACAAACCAATAAATGGACAAACAATTCTTTTGTGACACTGACTCCAAAACCTCACTTTAGCTAGGCAGCAGGCACAGAATTTGTGGCACAAGCTGTCGAGAAATGCTGGAAGTGCAGCCTTGGCAAAATAAAGGTTTGAGGGAATCTATCTGTAGTATTATTTACAGACAGGACAGCTGTGCTGGTGACTGAAGTAAAACACCCTGACTAAATATAATCTGAAGCCAGAGATAAGTAAGTGTTTGAAAGCTGCGTCCCTACAAGAGGCACATGTTTAGCTTTTCATGCACCACAATGGATGTCCCACATGAACTTTTTTCTTCTTCAGGTTTCCTTCAGCCCCCGACTGTCCCTGTCACCCTGTGCCAGATGGGAAGTGAGAGCTAAGCCGATCCACCTCTTTGTGGTGGAAACCCCCCGAGCTTCGGCTGCAGGTTACTGAAGCCTTCATGAAAAATTCAGAGCTGGTATAACAAGCTTGCTGAAAGTAAAATGCATGTCACATTATCCACCCTCCCTTTTTTTTTGCTAGCACTGAGCTACCACCGCTGAGAGGTAGAAAACGTGCCTGGAACAAACTTGTATGGGGATACAGATGCAAAAATAAACATTAAACTCTGCCCTCTCTCTTTCCACCTTTTATGTTAGCAGTAAAAGTAATATGATGTGAAAATTAAGCAATAAAAGAACACAGAAAATTGATTTATAGACACACATAGAAGCGGACACTGAAAACTGCTAGGCTGCTAAAAAGATTGGGATGCGGAAGTAATTAGTGCCTTTCTCAGTAGTTAAATCCTTGTTGTCTCACATTAGATATCATTTATGAATGGTAGCATGCCACTTAATTTGTAGAACTATTTCAGAGGTAAATTTGGTGCCTATTAAAGGTGTTATTTGCTTTAAAAGTTCAAGAAAAACAATGAAAAGCAGAATGGCCTGAGTAGAAATCTGCTTTATAGTTTGGCGCAACCGTCCCCTAGGTGCTTTTGCCCTGCAGATGTGAGGGGACACACACTCCCAGGAGTTACTGAGGGTCACTGTGCAAACTTGTCCCTGCTTTCCAACACCCAAAACCCTAGAGATGGGCCATGGAAGCAATAAAATACAGCACATGGCCCTGTTCATTAAGAGAAACTGGGCTCAGGGAGGTGGGGAGCAGCCTTCCCTTTACAGCTGACTGCCTGCCATGTCACCCCCCAAGATCTTTGCTTCTTGCCTCCATACGCTGTACTTGAGGATTTGTGTGGAAAAGCATAAATAACAGTGGTGGATCAACCAGAGAGAGGCTGTACAGGGATATAACCAGATTTAACCAGAAAAGGATGGTCAAAGAAAGTGTAACCCCCTGATATGCAATGCTGGAAAACTGGTAACAATGGATGAGGGGAAGGCTGAGATACTCAACAGCCCTTTTTGCCTGTCTTCAATGACAGCTTCTCTTCCCACACCTCTTGAGTGGATGGACAGCAGGATGGGGATGTGGGGAGCAAAGTCTCTCCCTGTGGATGTAAAGTCCAGGCTCAGGACCATTTGAGGAACCTGAATGTACAGACATCTGTGGGACTCGACGGGATGCATCCCAGAGCCCTGAGGGATTTGGCTGATGTACCTGCTAAGCCATGCCCTGGTGACTGGAAAAAGGGAAACTTTGTGCCCATCTTAAAAGAGGATGGAAAGATGAAGCCTGAGAGCTACCACCCTGTCAGCCTCACCTCTGTACCTGGGGACACCATGGAACAAGATCCTCCTAGGAGTATGCTGAGGCACATGGAGAACAGGGAGGTGATTTGGGACAGCCAGCACAGCTTCACCAAGGGAAGTCCTGCCTGACTAACCCAATGGCCTTCTATGGAGTGACTGCATCAGTGGACAAGAGAAGGGTTGCAGATGCCATTTATCTGGACTTCTGTAAAACCTTGGACAGCGTCCCCCACAACATCCTTCTCTCTAGATTGGAGAGCAATGGGGTTAATGAGGGGATTGGTAGATGGATAAGAAATTGATTGGACAGCCACATCCAGAAGGTAGTGGTCAATGGCTCAGGATCCTGATTTACATCAGGGCCAAGTGGTGTCCCTTAGGGGTCCATACTGGGACCAGTGTTATTTAATATCTTCATTAATGGCATAGACAGAGGGGTCCAGTGCACCCTCAGCTAATTTCCAAGCTGGCTGGCACAGTTGACGCACCTGAAGGATGGGATACCATCCAGAGGGACCTGGTGTAGCTCGAGAAGAGAGTCCCTGGGAATANGATTGGACAGCCACATCCAGAAGGTAGTGGTCAATGGCTCAGGATCCTGATTTACATCAGGGCCAAGTGGTGTCCCTTAGGGGTCCATACTGGGACCAGTGTTATTTAATATCTTCATTAATGGCATAGACAGAGGGGTCCAGTGCACCCTCAGCTAATTTCCAAGCTGGCTGGCACAGTTGACGCACCTGAAGGATGGGATACCATCCAGAGGGACCTGGTGTAGCTCGAGAAGAGAGTCCCTGGGAATATCATGAAGTTAAACAAGACCAAGTTCAAGGTGCTGTACCCAGGTCAGGGCAGCCCCAAATATCAACACAGGCTGGGGGATGAACAGATTGAGAGCAGCCCTGCCCAGAAGGACTTGGGGATGCTGCTGGGTGAGAGGCTGGACATGACCCAGTAGTGTGTGCCTGCAGCCCAGAAAGCCAAGCCCTCCTGGGTGAACAAGGTAAGCCTTCAAGGCATTTTATGTGCTGGCTCCAGCTGTGACAAACCCTCACACTTGCCATCAGCACAGATACTGATCAGAGCCTTCTCTATGGGATGGTGGGAACCAGGATGGAAGGGACACTTCCACCATTCTTTCCACACTAGTTACTTGCAGAGGCTGACAGCAGATAGAAGGGACCCAGGAAAAAGCACTTGCAGCTGCGTGATGCCTGGGGAAGCAGAATTCAGAGGAAAGAGGACTGAGCACACAGCTACCAGTGGATTTTAGTAACTAAATAAAACACAGGACCTGAGCATGCTGCATGCAGCATACCCCAACTTCACAGCAGGATAAGCACTATAGCCTCCATTGCCCTTAAACTTTCTCCTGGGAAGCAAACAGGGATGTCCAGCCAGGGTTGGAGCCAGAGAGCTCCCCTGCCTTCCAGGCAGGCAGCAGCACTGCCAGGCTGGACAGTCCTTGGAACTGCCTCAGCCAAGCCTGGACACCATGTACAACAGCAGCCCAAATGTAATCTCCCTAATGGTTAAATTGTGCACGAGAAAGCAGATTCCTGGAAAGCACCTCACTTGCAGTGCATACAGGCAACAAGTGCTGCTCCTTGCCATTTATAGCAATTACTTTCTCCTGTAAAACCAGACCTTTGCTTTTATTAAAGAGCACTTGGATTAAGGTATAATTACACGCTTGCTTGGTGAGTTTAGATAAGAGGTTTTAGGCTAAAAGAGTAGGTTGTGCAGATAAAATGCTATTTCTACACACATGTTTCTTGCTTTACGAATTCCTTCTTTCTGAGAAAACTCCAACATAATAATTTCTGCATGAGTACTCACTGATAGGACGCCACAAAAGACTGCTGTGCACACAAGCTACTGACAACATGTACGTAGTCTCAGGCACACTGGAGGGAAAGCACAAGGAGTAGAAACCCGTATGACCACATCTGTCTTTCAACTCACTACTTCTTCCTCCTTTTGCCAAACTCAGACATTAAAAAAAAGAAAATTCCCAAGCATTTTTTTCTTAACCTCCTCTGAGATTCGTGACGTGTTTTTACTCAAACTTGAGGTTAAAAAATGTGTGCAATTATTTCCCTAAGTTACATCTTTCCTACTGATGTTTTCTAAAACCCTGTCTTTTGAAGTCGTGTCCATCATATCATACTCTGTCGTCAAACACTGGCCCAATTACGTTAATGGAAGTGATTAATAATTCACTGGTGTTTTCTTTTATGGTATAGGAAGGCTTGTGACAGTTATGAATAACATTCAGTTTCGTTTGCTCAAGGCTTTTTCCTTATTTTCCCCTATCTCTGTTATCTTACAACATAATCCTCTACCTGCCTGCCCTGGCTGCTTTTACACACCCTCATTGTTTACAAAATGAATAATTAATGGTTGATAACGTGCAGCCAAATCCCTCCCTCCCTATTTCTCCTGCTTGGTCTATGCAATTTTCTAGTTTATTCCAGCAGCTTGGTTTACAGAATTTGATATCACTTACATGTTTGAAGAAGAGAAGTGGGAGCAAATAAAAGGGTAACAAGGTGAAAGTTCACGTTAACCTGAACTACAATACTTACCAACTTGCAGGTCATTTTTGCAGCATTTGTTATACAGCAAAATGAAATATATCTAGACTTATTTTGTGAAGTAAATAAAAAATGCACGGCCCTTCTAGAACAGCAAGAAAAATCATTGCAAATGCTTTGTCCACTTTCTGAAGCACTTCTCTCATTTTCCAGCACCCTGTCCCTCAGGGCATCTTCCCAGCACCCAAAAATGCCACTAGAATTCTCCAGCTCTCGTGGCTCAGCAAAACACGCACAACCACTTATCTCTGCTATTATCATATTTTGTCAGTCAATGCACAAACGCCAAAACGTGACCTTTGCCCCAAGCAGCAAGTGACAGCTCCCAGGGTCTGTGAAGCAGAGCCATCTCACGGGCACGCACAGCCCTCCACACGGGGAGGAGCTTCCGCTTCCCTGCACAGCGACAAAAGCTGGGTCAGGGGATGCTCCACTGGACTTCCCTGGGATGGCCCTGACTTCTGAAGACTCATTTTTAATTTCATTTTCCAGCTCAGCATCTAAACTGAGACCTGACTGTCTTCTTGCTTCTGTTGCTTTTGCTCTAGCAGCATTTTGCTAGAGTCACACGTGGGCATCATGGTGCACGTGCTCTGCTGGCCCAGATGTGCCCCTCAACACCTGCACAAGGAAGCTGAAGATGCCCAAACTGCAGGTGAACAATAAACTAAAATAAATAACAATAAAAAAAGAAGCTCACGTGATCCGGACTAGGCATGCCATGAAACTCAAATATTTGGCATCTGTTTTTCTTTTTCAAGCTGAAGTTGCTTGTATTTCTTTTGCCATCAGAGGCAGCCAAACTTTGTAACCAAGAGCATTCAGATACCTGTGCTAGCAATGAGTGCACAGCAGTCTCATTTAAACCCGCTGAAGGGGGCTTTTGTTACAGAGCAGTGCTGATGAGCTTCATGTTTTTTCCACTTAATATCCATTCACTGGGAGTTTATGAACCAGAAGAGAAAAGCAAGCATATTGGCTTTGTTGATGGGTCAAAAAGTTAAGGCAACTTGATTTTACAGTTCTCCCAATGATACATTTCCTGCAAACAACTACAGAGCCTGTCAAAACTGTTAACATGTATATAATAAAATGCACCACGTAAACTTACTGACCAAAAGAACATGATGATAAAATGAATTAGTCAAATGCAAAAAGCAAAGCTAAGCATTATTAAAACACAGGTACACTGTAAAAACTGGTAATTTAGAGTTTACAGTTTTTCATGGGAAAGCCAAATTCATGCCTGCTAACAAAAAATGAAGACTCTCTCGATTCCAATTAATTTGGGGCTTGATCATCTGTGATAGCTTTAGCAGAGGGCCGAATCAGATTTCTGGGTATCAGCAACACTTCTACCAACACAACGAGTTGGTGGTAAATCCTCTGCCTTTTGAGATAAGGAAATTAGTCAAGCTGCCTGAAAGATCATTGCTTTGAGACTTTATTTTGTTCCAGCATCCATTCACTGGAAACTCAGAGAGGGACATGGTTTTCAACATGTCACCTTCAGACTTCTGAAATGAAATCTATTTTGCAGGATGCCTGTGCAATAAAAAAATGAGTTTCTGACAGCAGCTGCCTGCAAAGTCCCAGGCCCTGGGCACATCATGCTGGGTCCAGACAGTGCCACTGCTTCAAACCACAGTTTTTTCAGGCTCCCTCAAGATAATCCAAGAGCCCCAGACCACTCCCCAAGAGGTTTTCAGGGACTTTCACTGCCCCAGCTTAATGATGGTCCTGGCATTGATGGCATCCCCCAGAGCCATTTACACTGGAAGGTGTGAGTCTCTGTCCATCACAGTTGAATTCTGAAGGGCAGAAGACCTTCAAGCCTCAGAGCCTTTGACAGAAAGACAACCTACCTAAATCTCAAGAAATGTTACTTGAGCCTGAGAAGTTTTCTGCAGGACAGTTTGCAATACTCACTACAAAGAACATTTTTTTTCCTGCCAAGTTATTTAATTAGAAAACTCTGAAAAGTTTACTTGTTTAAAATTAGATATCTGACAGAGGGGCACTTGATGATGTCACCAGGGCAAGATGGCAGAAGGCAAGAGAGCAGTCAGTGGGACATGAGCAATTGGCACTGTGTTCAGGATATCACCAGCCAAAAATACCATTGCTGGAGGTAGTGCTAGGAGGGAATACCAACTTAAGATCACTTCTGCTTTCAGAAATCAGTATGTACTCGTAGGATGCTTAGCTACCAGCCAGGAGATGTTGGCTCATTCCTGACTGTATCACAGAGTCTAGGAAAGCAGCTCTGAAACAGATCTTCCACATCTAAAGCAGAGATGTTACTTCCAAACGTGGCTTAGCAGGATACTTAGCATGCTCGATCCAAGAACATTGTAGGACTTGTAGTTTTAGAGTGACAAGAGCTATGAAATAGAAGGAGAGTTTAAAGCAATTTGATGGGACTGTTGAAAGGGAAGGTAGAAGCCTCCTGCAGTCACAGGTAAATGAAAGGGATTAATGAAAGATGGCAGAGGTACATAGCAGATGAAGAGAGTCTGAACATTTTTATATGGAAAGTATCCAGAAACACATGAAAACTTAGGGTGAGATGTGAGGATGTAACAGATAGTTGCTATGAGGCAACTATGAAACTGCCACGTGAGATGAATGGCAGGCAAGGAAGCTTTTAGAAGGATTTCAGAATAAGTAACACTATTCCAGTCTACTTTAAGCACTACTTCTCTGGTCTAGTCCAGATGCTCAAGAAAAATTTGGAGAAGAGGGGGAGAGATATGCACTGGGGAAAAAGAAAGGAGTAATGGTATCATCATGGCTATATCTTAAATCAAAGAATAATACATTTCTTAACTTACCAAAGAACTCAAAGTATTTCTGTAGGAAAATCTTGTACTAAGAAAATGCATGGCTGCCTAATCTCCAATTAAATCCAAGAACTAAACTTTTATATTCTTTGCATTCAAAAATTAAATACTGACTGAACACCTTCTAAGAAATTTAACACTCTAATCCTCCACAGAGGCTTTTCTAAAAGGATGCTTAGACTCAGCAGTTACATAATTTCCACTAACAAGACCAGAAACATGCAAAGACATTTTGAAAAATTATATTCACCTGTGCGTTGTATAAAAGGTTTGGGGCTTTATTTTTTGTAGTCACACTATTGCCAAAGTATCTGAGAAATGAGAGGAACATATCAAGAAATTAAGTAATTTTAATCTTTTCTGTGACAAAAATTTTGCATGAAAGTTGAAAAGGAAATTCTGTGTGTTTTATTCCAGCCATAAAATACACTTTATAGTAGCTCTGAAAGGCAACAAGACACGTTTATGCTGTGCTCACATGGCTTTATGCCAGCTGGCCAAGAGACATTGGTAAGGCAGTCGAGCACACGCCCTGTCGTGCGTACTCAGCTTTTATTGCCCCCTCAGAAAGCCTTGCTCTCGTCATTTTGATTGGGAACAGAACTCACTCCAAGAAACCCCCAACCTGGATAAAATGAGAGCCATAATGCAAAGGAATCTGAATGCCAACATAGCATGCTGGAAAAATATTTAGCTGTTTCATTGACTTTTGAATTTCCACGCTGTACTCCCCTATCACAAGCAGGACTAAATCTTTCAGGCCTATTGATACCACATGAAGCAGCTCTCCAGTTATCCAATTCCAAGCCTTTTCTTAGCAACTACTTACTGCCCCTTTTTAGATGGGAAAACAACACACACACACACACAGACGTGCAGCTACCTGAATTTTGAAAACAGGCCCAGGAATGGGCTGGGCTCAATACCACGTGCCAGGCTCTGCCTGTTGTCCTGAATCCCCATCGGCCAAGCAAATAGGTATTCATTGTGTAGGAGGCTTCAGAAACAGCCCTTCTGGCTGTGCAGGAGAGGGCAGACTCCCACTACAAACACCATTGTTTTGGGGCCCTCTGGTAGGAGCTTCACACAGAGCTGGAGTAGCAGCCCTCGCAGTGGGCAGCTCCTGTGACAGAACAAATTGCTGTGCTGGCAATTTAGCAGTTGTGTCTGCTACAGAAATAGGAATTAAACACACTTTAAGGGAAGGAGTTGAACTTTCCAATTGGTTCTCCATTTTTTTAAGCAGGGATCTGTTCCACATGACCCAAACAACAGAAATGCTCCTGGAAATAAGTGCTCTGATACATCTGTAAATACCTGGCAAGGGATCTATTTTGTCATGTCTTTTATGACTCAGAAGATCACTCAGTTTTCAAAAGCTAAATGGCAAAGGTTAACTTTTACAAGGTTCTCTCAAAGCAAATCACGAGCTGGCTTTTGTGCAGTGTGAAAGAGAACCCCGAGGCACTGATCCCATCGCTTTCACCTGCTCTGACTGCCTTGGGATACATTAATACACGGAGTGCACAAATGATTACCAGACATCCAAAGCCAGGGCTTACTACCCTTATCCAAGTGATCACAGACTCCAAAATGAGATACCCAAAGGACTCCAGTCGTGTTTGTGTGAGAAGGGCTTTCCAGGCCTTAAAGAAGCCCATGTGAAACCAGCAAAGCTAGAATTACACAGCAAAACATCAAGCACCGACATGGAACACACTAAAAACATTTTTTAAATGTTTTATAACATCAGCAACAAGGGCTTTCACTTCATGCATGGGATCTTTGTTTAAATTACATCGGATGGCCTGTTTTAGTTTGGTTTATGCGCACATCCTGTGCACTCTAGCACAGTTGAGCAAACCCATTCAATTCCAAAGGCTTATTTATGAGCATAAAGATGACTTAGAGTAATAAAGAGCTACACCCTTGTCGTTCCAGCACTCACCTGCTCACTGAGGATCTTATCATAGTACAAACAATTAAAAAAATGATACTCAGATTCCGTTTTGAGCCATGCCTGAGCAAAGCAGAGAAGGATAAACAAGGATCCTCCCACACCTTCTAATTCCTGTGGTGGTTTGAGGTGAGAGAAGAAAAGTTGAACCACAGTTCTTAGAAGGATGAAACGTTCTTGTTTCACTGTGGATTCAAGACTCACACTTCTGTCATTTTTTCTTTCACAGAAATGAAACACTGGTTTTCAAATGCCCTACTTCTGGGTTTTGTTTTGGGTTTTTTGCTGGGTTTTCATCTGTTTGTTTTGGGTTTTTTTTGTGGGTTGGGATTTTTTTATGCTATGAGTATTTCTATCACTATATCAAAACTAAACTGTCATGCAAAACCACCTAACTTGATCAACATGCTGTTTTGGAATGGAATTGTAAATTCAAATGGATTAAAGGGATAGAGGAACTGGGGTTCTTAATTCTTATTTTTGTTATATTTTCTCATATAGCTTTATTTCCACTAGTGATAAGCTTCCATGTTTTGGCCTCACTTTTTTTATTTCCCACAGAAATTACACCCGGCCTCTGCAGATTTTCATCCCGTTTGCTTCTTGTCTCCCTGGGATGGAGGCCCTGCTGCAGCAGAGGACAGATTAACATCCTGGGGGTAGAGCCAGCTCAGAAGGAAATGGATCTTTCCCTGCCAGTCACAAACTATTGGGATTCTCCCTACACAGAGGCAATTCAGGGAGAGGCTCCTGCCAATATAAATCCAACTGGGCTGTGTAAACAGAGGGAAGGACCTGCGACTGTGAGCTCCAGAGAGAAATTGCTTCCTTGTCATAAACTAAGGTGATAAAGAAGTTTTTAAAATAGCAAGATCTCAAATGTTGAGAGCTTTAAAGAAGGATCAGATTATGAAACAGTTCTGGGTGATATTTTGGGAGAAAGAAGTTACTTTGCATCAGCTAAATTCATCCTTTATTTATCTTCACAGGAAGAGCTGTCAAGTATAGACTGCGAAGGGAAGTGGTGGAGTCACCATCCCTGGAAGTGTTCAAAAAGTATGGGAATATAACACTTGAGAGCATGGTTTAGTGGTGAACATGGTGGGTTGACAGCTGGACTTGGTGACCTTAGAGGTCTTTTCCACCCTTAGTGATTCTATGGCTGTATGATTTTAGTTTTGCAAGAATTACTTACATTTCATTCTGACCATTTTTCCCCAATATTTTGTTTCAGATTAAACCTCATAAACTGAAATACAGGCTGGAACAATATTGTCTGTTTTCAGCTATGTCACAACAAAAACCTGTAGACCCCAGAAGAAATTACCACTGTGATACCTGTGTAAAAAGCCAAGCCTCCATGCTTCATACATCAACGAAGAATATTAGGTAAGGATGATATATTAAACACACACGCTGCATTAAAGAAGACGGGATGAAAAGGTTTGCACTGAGGTGTTCCATAGGGCTGTTTTCAGGGGGGGTTTTTTTGTAGAGTCAGTATTGGCAGGAAGGGACTAAACTAAGGAGGGGGGAGAGTGGAAAAGAGAAAAAAGATACTACCAAAAACAAAAAAGAAAAAAAAAAGAGAGAAAATTGGGAAAAAAAAAAAAGAAA
>VZTZ01028190.1:158834-248456 GCA_013400955.1 Drymodes brunneopygia | reverse complement strand
CCCGGCGGCATAGCGGCGCGGCCCGCCCCGTATCCCGGGAAATGGCGCTCCCCGGCCGCCGCGGGACCACCGCGGCCGCGCACGGCTCCGCGCTGCCCCCTCCCCTGCCCCGGAACGCCGGCCCCGTGAGGGGGGATGGCGAGCGCCTGGCGGGGGGAGCCACAAGGCCACTGCCGGCGCCTCCGGGGCGCTTTTCGGGGACAAGAGCCGCCCGTCCCGTCGAGGCAGCGGCGGCACCCAGCTTGGCCCGGCAGCCGCCACNTTTGTTTTTGTTTTTGTTTTTTGGCTATGCTTCTGCAAGTGCCCACCATTGACTCAGCAAGATGAAGCGTGTGGCAATGGATGGAGATCTGCGCGTAAATGCACCACACCTGCCACTTCCTCACATGGCTTCACCCCTTGAAATAGAAATCCGTGTCTCTGCTCCAGGTTAACTTCTCTTTATACACCCCAGCGAGTTACTGTGAGCCGTGGATAATAACCCTCTGTCTGCATATGAGTAATAATCCACTGGCTGTAAGTTTTTGGAAAGAAAAGCTGCTTCTATGTGTCAATACTTATGGAATAAATGTTTAGGAATATTTATGGATATGTTTCCCCTTTTCAAACAACTCCTACAAGATATGGCAGCCTTAATATACATATGGATAGACCTACATTTGTCAGACGATGTAGAAAGTCTTAAAAAGTGAAGACCACAGTGATATTTACTGAAGACAATAAATGTGTCTTTCAAAAGTCAGATTTCCAGGTGTATCCCCTCAACTCCTACCTATCTTTTATCTTGATGTAAGAAAAACAAAGCTCCCTGTGTCCCATATCAGCTCTACTTTCTGTATTGTATAAATAGGCTGACAGGATAATTTTTGAAGCATATAAAGGAGTTTAGGGAATTCTGGGTTTTTTGACAGGAAGGAGGTAAGAAAACTTCATCTGCAGTCTCCTAAACCTTGGGAGACATAAAACTGATTCAAATAACAGCAGATATGATTCAGAAAGGTCTGTAAAAGTTAGAGCAAGACAAACCATTCCAGTGTTGCCTGAGCACTACTTCATAAAGTAACACACTTTCTTCTTACACTACATCAATTTCTTGCTGTGTTGGCTGTCATGCTGCAGAGACCATTCCTTAAAAACGTGTCAGATAGAAGGAGTAGCAAGTAACCACATTATTACCTTTGTTCACACTGTTTGCTTTTCTTTCTCCTGTTCCCCCGTGTGTAAGCAAAAGAATTAATTAGTAACAACATGGGTCAGCTGTGATTACTCTTACTGTGGTCCACAGTGAATATTCATATCCAGGGAATATTCAAAACCAAACAAGACCTCCCCACTGTGTGTGTGAAGAAGCATGTCCCTGGCCAGTGGGGGAGAAAGGCAAGGGCTACAATGCACTCACAGAGCTGCCCTCTCCTCCCTTCTTTTTTTTTTTTTTCCCCTGGCATTTGACAGGGACATGAGCTAGACTGGCAGAGCGTGGCAGATGTAACACAAACAACCCACAAAAAAAGTGTTGTTTATTTTTATTTTTCTAGCCGTGCTAGCAGTTATATAATATTTACCACCTTCAGACTCCCAGAAAAATGCTTGTGTCAGGATGCTTCTGGCTGTGCCAAGTGGGAAAAGAGGGTCTCTCTGCAAGCAAGGGGAGTAAGTGACACATCTGAGTCTTTCTTTGAGGGGCAATAAAAACTAGATTCATGTGGAGCATTTTCCTATGTGTAGAAGAAGGATATGGTATTTCCAGTCCAGCAGTACCAGTGTGATGGAGCAGAATACTGCACTCTGTGTAGCAAAGCTGCTGCTGCAGCCCCACAAGGAGGGAAAAGTCAGGCAAAGCTCAGTTGGCCTACTGGGCAACCAGGTGTGAACCCTCAAATTATCTGTGTGTGTGTCTTGTGAGATTTTTTCCCTGAAATAAATCCCTGTTTCCTTTTTCCTCCCATTCTCCACAGTCTGCCAGGGCTGTAACACGAGGCAAACTGGGGCTGTGACAGCAAACCTGTCTGCTGCACCTCGGCAGGCTGTACCTGGCTGGGTGCCAGGTGCCCACCAAAGCTGCTCCATCGCTCCCTCAGCTGGACAGGGGAGAGGAAATACAGTGAAAAGCTCAGGGCTTGGGATAAGGACAGGGAAAATCACTCACCTATTACCACTGTTGGCAAAACAGACTTGACTCAGGGAAAATAAATTTAATTTATTATTGGTCAGATCAAAGTAGGGTAATCAGAAATAAACCCAAATTTTAAAATGCCTTCCCTCCACCCCTCCTTTATTCCTGGGCCTAACTTAACTCCTGATTTTCTCTACCTTCCTGCCCCTCAGTAGCCCAGAGGGATGGGGAATGGGGGCTGGTCTCTGCTGCTCCTTCCTCTTCAGGGGAGGACTCCTCACACTCTTCCCATACTGCAGTGTAGGGTCCCTCCCACAAGGGACATTCCTTCATGAACTGCTCCAGCATGTGTCCCTTCCATGGGGTGAAGTCCCCCAGGAACAGACTGCTCCAGTGTGGGTCCCCCACAAGTCCTGCCAGCAAACCTCCAGCGTGGGCTCCTCTCTCCATGGCTCCTTCCTCCTGGCAAAACCTGCCAGGAGTCTACTCCAGCAAGTGCTTCCCACAGCATTTCTTTGGGCATGCACCTGCTGTGCTGTGGTGTCCCCCACGGGCTGCAGGTGCATCTCTGCTCCACCTTGGGCTGCATGGGAATCTCTGCTCCAGCAGCTGGAGCACCTCCTCCCCCTTCCTCTGCCTGACTGGGGATCTGTAGGGCTGTTTCTCTCATGCATTCTCACCCTCTCTCCCAAGTGGCAATTGCTCCTGGGCAGTAACTTTTTTCCTTTTTAACCCTGTTGTCCCTGGGGCTCTAACACCATTAGTTGCCTTGTGCAGTGGCAGGTCCCTCTTGGAGCTGCCTGTCACGGGGTCTCTCGGACATGGAGGAAGCTTCTGGCAGCTTCTCACAGAAGCCATCCTTGTAGCCCCGCCAGTGCCAAAATCTGGCCACATAAACCCCAAACAGCTCTCATTTACTTTACTGCCACATCAGCTCCCGCAAGGACCAGGAGGGCAACCTTGGGAAGCACCTGCAGCTGGGTGGTTACTTCAGGAACTTGATGATAGTCTCATGCACCCCCCAAACCTTTCATTAATTAATGGGCTTGCCTTTTAACTCTTGATTTTGATTTGGAGGGTCAGTCTTATAATGGATGATTGCTGGATTTGCAAATAAAGCTGTTGTTAACTTTTGTTTTGGCACTGTGCAGCACTCCCTTACCCCATCTTGTGTTAGCACATCACCTCCTTAGAACAAAGAACAGGACAAAAGTGTTTACTTTTTTTAAAGAAAGGGGGAAAATTATCTTCTACTGAAAGAAATGTTAGCCTTACTAGTGTAGGAATAATTAGCTGGAGAAGCACTAAGCTGTGATATCATGGTGGAGGGGTATTCTGTGCTTGCTGGGCTGCAGATAGCTTCCCTTTTCCACTGGTATGGCAGTTATTGATCCCAGAAAGATTTGTTTTTCCCCTTACAGCAGTGAACTGGTTCTTCGATGCTGAATTTTTCTTTCTCCCTCAAGTTTCCTGTGTGACCCAGAGTACTGTAGTTAATGACCTGACAGTTCAGTTTTCCAGCTGTAATTTTTTTTCTTTTTCTTCTCACAAATATTGCAGAAATAGATTCTGTAGTACACACAAAATATTACACCACTGTGATGAATGGGAGTGGGGGGGGGTACAGATTTCATGAGTCTCGACAGGTAGTAAATTTATTTTTAAACCAAACCTCTTGAAAAGTATTTTCTTTTAAAATCAAGTTCTTTGTTCCTGCAATTTTGGGGCACTGGTACACTTTTTATGCTTAGGAATTTGCTGAGCTATGAATCACTTCCCCTGCTCTGGCCTTCTTTTGGAGGCTTCTATTTCTGACCTCATGAATGATGCCTTGGGTGAGACATGACAAGCTGATAGTTTGTGATTTCTTCACAGTTGCCCACTGCTGTTGCTGTGACATGTGGATGCATGTGTTCATGTCTCAGTGTTTATCAAAAATTTTGTTTGTGACTCACATTAAGGGGGAGATACTTGGTTTTGACATTTATTTCAAAACAGCTCTGCAGAGTGAAAAGAAAACATTAATTAGTACTGAGAGAAAAATGGTTAAAGCAGGGCTGTGTTGGTATGATACCTTTGTTGTTTTGGAGACTATGTTTTTCATTAGCTACAGCTACGAGCATGCACAAAGGAAGCTGGTTTACTTTTTGTATCATCAGCTTTATGCAGAGTTGAGAAATTAAACTTTTTGGGGGCATTAACCTCTAGCAAGCTGCTCTGACCCAGCAAGTGTTCACAGAAAGGCAGCTTTATGTTCTCATGACTTCATAGCATCCTCTGTAAGTAGGAAAGAAAAAGAAAAAGATACTCTGAAAAATCTGATTTGTTTAGGAAAACAAACCTGGCACTTTTTTTGGTGAAGACAAGATGGAAATGCAGGGGACTTTGCTACTGGTTGTGCTCCAGCTGTGTCCCTCAGGGCTGCAATCATTCACTTGTTTGGCTCAGCAGAACTATTTATCTCTAGGTATTTCACTGTTGGTCAACAGAAACATCTTTCTAGGTGTTTCTTTGAAACCAGATAAACGTGTTTTCTTCCACTGCTTGCTTTTTGTTTGTAGCTGGTATCTCAGAAAGGTTGTGTAACTGCAGATACCATTCAAACAACTCATCTTCATGAACAGCTGGCTTTCACCTCCAGTGGAGCTACTGCAGCAGAAACACTGGACAGACTTTAACACTTCCCTGAGATTTATTGTAAAGAAAGGGAAGTGTCACATAGGGTTCACCATGATGTAGCCCATTACAGAGAGTGCATCTGTTATACTGTAAAACTACCTGGCTCTAGAGCGGTGTGTCTGTGAGTGTGACAGGAACACAGCGCCTCTGTTCAGGGGGATCATCCCCTGAATGCCTGCTAAGCTTAATAGAAAATTGTACACGGCCAGGAATGTTATTTAAGTCAATAAAATACACTGAGTGTAAAAAGCCAGCAGACAAACTTTGTATGCTGCAAGTTAAATTGCCATGGCTGATGTTATTGCAGTGCATTCTGCACAGCTTGCTAATGACTAGGTCATTAGTTTAAAATGTTAATGAAACTTAAAGATTGAGAAAGACATCATGAATGAAATACAGGCTATGTTCTGTCACACTAAAACTTTTTTTTTTTTTAGGCAATGTATGTCCAGTATCACAGCAAATTAACCTCTGTGCAAATAAAGATGCCAGAATGTGATTCTATAAAAATAAAGGCCATGCCCCAAGAAAATTTCTACATTATACTGAGACAAATAAAGGTGGGGATGCAGTATTTCTAAAAATCATGTCCCATACATGTCAGTGCTAAGGAACTCTGAACTCATTCTCCAAAATGCTGTTTGTAAATGCTCTCTGCAATCTAAGCCTGACATCGACAAACATGGTAAATACTGTTGATTTCCACAGATACTCTTCAGTGAGCTGACTCACAGCAGCCTGAGGAACTCATCCCATCTCCATGGGCTAAAACCCTTCAGTAGCAGTGCAGCAAATCCATCAGTACGTTACCTTGCCATGGGCTGAAAATCCCACAGCACTCAGCAACCGAACAGGAGGAAACACAAGTTTAGAAAACAATTTTATTAGACAAATTATTTAGACAAATTATACACAGAAAGCTCTGCCACTTGTAACTGAGGCCTCCAAAAAGTGTTTTGTGTATCTGTATAATAGGCAACACATCAAAATAGGCCTATTTTAAATATCGTACATGGTTAACAGGTTTTTTAATAGCTAAAATCACTGCAACATCTGGTATGTCCCTACGTAGCTTGTTGGAAAGAAAATTTCTTTTTTTTCTTTTTTTTTTTCTTTTTTTTTCCCTTTTACTCAGAAGTGTGGATGAGTTTATGAATGTTACAAGGGGGAAGCAAGTTGTGCATGCTTTTAGACACTTGCTACCCTGGAAACAAAATGGCCTTTTGCACGATAAGAATTCGTTCTGCCTTACACAGTAGACAATATTTGAAGATTTAGTACAAAAAACAGTGACAGTACAAGATGCTCCCCCAGAACAGAATTAGCATCAAAATAGAATAGATCTGAAGAATATACTTTTTAATTTATCCTAAAGCAAATCACATAGGCTGATTCCTATTAATCTTAGCCAAAGAATGAGTTAGATTAAAATAAGTGTATGGTTGCATCAAAAAGAAAACCAAACCAAAAAACTCACAGGATAAACTGCTTGCTTTCTACTTAACCACAATTTTAGTTTAAGGATTACAAATTGAAAGCTCTTCCTACGTTTCTAACAGGTAACAGTGTTACTTGAAAAAGCTGGTGCCAAAGTGGGCACTGGTTTTGCTCTCACTGCTGTTCTTTTTCTTGCTTTATACAGTTGGCACTAATGTAAAAAATACATAGCTCCTCTAAATCTAACTTAACATAGAAAGGGTTAAACTGAGTTCATATTTTTTTCCCTTAGAACAATAAGTGATTATAGTTAAGGCCACATCTGTGTATCTTGAGGGCTTTTTTTTTTTTTCTCCACCAACGCCATTATTGTATTGATAAACTGTGCTGACTTGGAAAAGAATTTATTGACCTCTGATCCATGTTTAACTGCTCTAGAGCTATATTAGCTGTTCATGAACATGGTATACCTAAGAGAGAGTTCCATTTGTCTAATTAATTAAAAGGAAAATTATCAAGATTAGCCTTATAGAATGCTCAAAAGCCAGTGCAAAACCTAACCAAAGGAGTTACATCTAGGTACAAATGTTAAATTGCCCTGGATGCTCTAATAGAAAAGTATAAAATATGCTCTGTTGGTAAATGATGCGAGTCAGAATAATGTTAAAGCAACCTGTCTTTTCTAAATGAAAAGACACCCTGCACTGTACATCTCTCCTGTACACAACACATTTTTACTAAAGCTTTATTAAATGAATTGCAATAGCAACGTCTGCCATTTTATAACGATATATACATGTATATATATATACACATACCTGTGTGTATATATGTATATATATATATGTATGAGATACTAATTTATTTAACACAACAGAGGCTTCTGCCATATCATACAGTTTACTGTACATAAGAAAAACTTTTAACACTATACAATCACATAAAGGTCATATGCACTGTTGCAGTGCAAAAGTAGATTTAACTGTAGTCTTTACTGGCATAGTAATGGCTTTTTTGTAATCCTACAAAATTGCATTCTTATATTATGGGGCCTGAATGATCTTTGAACTTCATTTGTTTCCCTTTTTTTTTTTCTGTTTTTTTTTCTTTTTGCCTTTTTTTTTAATTTTCCATTTTTTGAACTGCAGGGTTTGCCTTTGGTCCACAGTTAAAAGGACACACAGCAGTGGAGCGCTGATTGGATGCAGCAGAGTACATGAAAAATACTTAAGTTATTGCAATTATAGTAAAAAAAGGCGGTGGGGGAGGAGGAGCAAATGCCCTTCTGTAAAGTAATCCTCAGGGTTTTCCTATGCATGAATTGCTGCTCATTTCCTATATTTAAAGTATATGAAAAGCCTGAAGTAACCAAAACCTAACATGGTGATAAACTGAAGAATAAGTGATTCAAGTAGTACAGAGAATAAGGGGAGGCAGAAGAGACCAGACTGAGAAAGCAGAGAAGAGGAGGAAGAGTTGCTACTAATAATTCTGATCCTTAAATAAAATAAAGAAAACAAAACCCAAAACAACCCCTGAACAGAAAATATCTCCCAACAAATTAAAAAAAAAAACCAAACGCAAACCCAAACCACAATCCTCAAAACCAAAAGATAAGGAAAAGAAGAAAGGTTACATCCATGTTAGTCCCACAATATTACAGCTGCTCCTTGCAAAGGGAGTCCTAAATAAGAAACAGTGAGGAAACTTGTTCTGATGCTCAGATGGAGGTGCCTCGGTCTGGGTCACTACCAATATTCAGGCCCAGGGTAGGAGTTGGTTGGTAAGGGATGGATGACATTGTTTTGATGGGGCTTCTGAAAAAGCCCCCATTGGGTGCCCTGTGCCGGAATGGGCCAGTTCGGTGCTCGGGCACGCTGCCGAAGGAGAATCCCGAGGCGGCTTTAGCGGACAGCGTGCGGCTCAGAGTCTGGATCTGCTCTGGTATGAAGGTGGTTGTGGTGATGTGAGTGTTCCTGAAGTCACTGATTTGCTCCAGGGCCTGACGTGTGGGTAAAGTGTCAATGTCCAGCGGGGTCAAGTCAATCGACGAGGTGGAGAACTGTTTATGGGGACTGTCGTCATCTGTGCAGAGGCTGTTCACGCGCCTGTGGAGGTGCTCCAGGTCGATCTCCTTGTCATCCTGGGGAATGAGAAAAACAAGAGGCACCACTCACCATCGCCATTTGTGCTGGGCTGACGTTTCACAGGGTGATCAGCACTGCTTGGGAAGCACAAGGCACAATTAACTAGAGCTGGCTCTTGGCTGACGTGTCCTGAATGTCACCAGCAAACTCCCCCACTGCCTGAAGCCAGGTGGGTGAAGCCAAACCGAGGCAGACCCTTACACCACAGCTACCTTCAAACCCTGGATCCAAACAACAAAACTCGAAGTGCCACCAGTGGATTTTCAGGAAAAGCCAAGCTCAGAGCTAGGTGGGTTAGACTAGCAACAGCTGAATTAAAGCAAACTGCATAATCTCAAATGCCTGGAATGATGCCAGTTCTTCAACTCCGCAATGAGAACTATATTTGGATGTCAACATGGGAGGCTCTGAGGGATCAGGTTGCCATCTTTGTCATGCTCTCAGGGTTTAAGGAAGGGCTAGAAACATCTCAGGTTCCTTTTTGCCTTTATAATGTAAATTGTGGTATAGAAAAGCTGAACATACAGAGAAAAAACCCCAAGCACTGGTGACTCATTGACATTGCACAGAAAG
This sequence comes from Drymodes brunneopygia, assembly GCA_013400955.1. Classification (NCBI taxonomy): domain Eukaryota; kingdom Metazoa; phylum Chordata; class Aves; order Passeriformes; family Petroicidae; genus Drymodes; species Drymodes brunneopygia. The sequence goes on along the minus strand of VZTZ01028190.1, from coordinate 239,507 downwards.
GAGTACACCAGGCAATTTTAAATTGCAATGCCAACAGAGGGATTAATTATCTCCTTACCTACAAAGAAGCAATTCCATCTATTCTGATGGAATTATACTTTTGTGGGTGAGAAGAGAAGGCAGCCTGATGTATTTATCATATCATCACTCCTCTTACCTCTGTCCCTTTTCCTTCTTAATCTCTTCCCAGAGAACTCAATTAAACGGGTTTGTTTGTTATAATTGAAAATTTAAATGCACAGAAGTTAAAAAAGAGGAGAAAGTCCTAGGTGACCCAATGAATCACCTGTGTTGTACATACATATTTCTGCTGAACTGCAAAGCTTAATTCAAAGCAGCATTAAGTACACATGTACAGGGGTATTCCCTCAGTCTAAGCAGTGCAGCTCATTCAGAACAAAAATCAATTTTAACTAACCTTAAAATTTACCTTAATCTCTGTGAAATTTACTGGCTCTTCCAGGCCACTAGAAATATCTCACACTCTAGGACCTCACAGGATAATTAGGCAGCTGATAGATGTGCACTGATGACTTCCAGCCTTGATTACTGAAATTCATTGACTGGCTTGATCCAGAGCTCCCTGAATCAATGGCAAAATCCTAGTATACCGAATGGGCTTGAGATCCCTCCTTTCTCTAGGAATGAAGTCAAGCACTCAGAAAGAGTCCACACCTAGAACAAACTGCAGGAGTTCATCTACTTAGCAAAATGGATCACTGAACATTTGCGCTGGCACCACGCCGAACACAGAGCCCGACTGGAAGGAGACTGAGAGGCCAGCTCCCCTCCAGGACTGCACTCTCTGAGGGCAGGGGCAGGGAGACAAACCAGGGGAAAAGGGGAAGGGAGCAGGGCATCAGGGATCTCCCAGGGACTGGGTGATCGCTGACCACAAGGACTTTGGTTTGAGCTCATCACGGGAAGGAAAAAATGCAGTGCTCATTTCTCGGACTCAGCTTTCTGTCTATCGTTTATTCACAGGTGGACATAGACATGGATGCACATAACAACCACACAGGTGACATCAAATCCAAACGCATTCACCAAACGCTCTCTCCTAAAAAATTTGGAGCTGCATATGGATGCAGGAGAACTGGGGCCACATCAGAAGCTAAAGAAATATACAGAGGCTCCGTTAAAGTGTGCAAGTCATGACTATGTCTCTGAGGGACAGTCCTAAATATTTTTCCTTTTTTTTTTCTGATTTGGTTTTTGTTTGTTTGTTTTTAATTTTGAAACAAAAACAAACATACAAACACTTTGTAATTTAAAATGCCAATCAGGAAAAGATTGGAATTTCATAGTTTCTGAGCCTCTAAGAGTTACTCAAAATAGTCCTCTTTCTTTTACAGAGATGCATTTGGGGCTAGGGTCAGACCAGTGAAAATATAAAAGCGGTGATAATCTCCCATGCTTAGCCCACAACCCAATCTCCACCCAATCGATACACCAAAATGAGACCCACTCACAGTAAGATTGTGCATATCTCCATAATATGATCTTTCCTCTTCTCTCTTGTGTGATCAGTAGTGAAATATTCAGCAGTTTTCACATTTAAATTATCATCAGGCTTCAGAGTCAACATCCCATTGAGATTACTGGGGCGGTTCATACTTCTCTCAGAGCTACTGTTTAAGGCTGTCTGCAGACTCAGGCAGACATCAGTGAATGGGTTACTTCTGGCACGCGACCGAAATGTTATCTTCGCAACCATTAGACAATTTTTTTTCAGTATAAATGCTTGCATTCTGGAGCACAAGATGGCAGCCACCAGGAAAAAGGGTTGGCTTGCTGACCACAAACTGGCCCAATCTGACCCCCGATTCTGGACTAGTGGCCTGGAAGAGCCAATGGATTTCATGGAAGCTAAAATGAATTTCAAGAAAGTTAGTTAAGATGTATTTCTTTGCTGAATGACCCCCACATCCAGGATAATGGGGACATTCAACACCTTAAATTAAGTTTTGAGCCAAGCTTTTCAATTTAACGCTGAGATAAGCGTTTAAATGCTAAGCTAATGACAATATGACAAAGATCAAGGAGGCCAAATTATACCATTTGTGGAAAGTACACACTTGAATTTCTCAGCATTTGAAAATTGAAATAGAAAATTTTATACTTGTGTAAAATATCTGTGTTGGCTTTTTTTTCTTTTCCTTTGGTATTGATTTTCATGTTTTGCACCAGATAAATAAAAGGCATGAAGTTCTGGAAATCTGGGTAAACAACAATCAAGTAAATTTTAGGCTTTTAAAATAATTTACCAGGTGAAACTATATGGTTTCCATTCCTGAGAAACCCAATTTTAAGACTAGAGATTCCTTTTTTTTTTTCCTTTTAATAATGGTCCGGTCCAGATCTTGAACAAAAAAGAAAAAAAGAAAAAAAAAAAAAGCTTGGGAATTAAAACAGGCAAGAAAAGATTAAATGTATTTTAACATCAGTGCCAATGTTGTCTAATTAGGTGGTGTAATTAATCCTGCCTTATTAGACAGCATTAGATTAGCAGGAATAAACACAATGGAGAAACTGCAGAGAAGGCAAGACCACTGCACACAAATTAACAGCAATACCCCACAAGCTACACAGATGTGCCTAAGCTACACAGACAGGAAAGCTATATTTGATAGTGCTACATTAAAGCTCATATTTAGGTTCAGCTTTGGGTGTTGCTTCCAAGGCTATTTTAATAAATCATTTTGTCCCTAATTTCTTTTTAGCATTTTGTAGAGGTAAAAAATTAATTATGAGCATAGGAAATTTGGCGCAAAGTCGCATAAGGCTCAGATGGCTGCTGGAGGGACAGGTAGATTACCACAGGAAGGAAAGCATTACACATGCAGGTGTAGAACCAAACTCATCTTGGGTGTAAAATAACATATTTCTCTGTGGCAGCTGTCCAAGATTTCCTGAAACAAGCCTGTAGCAAGTTTCAGAAATAAGCCTGGCCTGAACCTGAGAAATCTAACATAGTCTTGCTTCCCTGTACTTCAGATGAAATAACAAGAACTGAAGTTCATGGAAGTCTCAAGAACTGTATGTTTCTCAAGATGGGGACAAGCTTATTCAAGTAGCTAACAGTTGATCAAAGGGGTAGATTTTGCAAATGTATTTTGAAAGACTCAGCCACTGAGCTTAGTGCATGTGTTTTTCAAGAAGAAGCCAAGACATCTGGTGAGAATTAGCTGTCACCAATGGGAACAATGAGCTAAATGTTGATGTATTAATAATGTACTATTCTACAAGCAACAATTGTGTTTTACTCAGAATAGTTGCATATTTATACATCATCAATATACATTTATTTTCATTCAAGCTTTTCTAGAAAGAATAGCTAAAAAGATTTTGAGGAACATCATTTACCTTAAAAAATCAGGAAGCTAATGAAGTATCTCTGAACTTGATTCCCCACCCTCTCTAGTGCTATAAAGTCAAGGCAGCAATCTTTAGGGTGCATGAAAATTCCCCAGGAGAAATGGAGGGTCTAATACCTCTTTTGATGGAACCCGGGAGCCTTTCCTTTTATTCCACCACGTTTCCAACATTGCAATGAAACAGGATAGGACAATCCCTGCAGCGAGGATGCAGAAAACACCTGCAAAACTTTTTATGTCCAGGGCACCTCCTTTCTGTTTGGTATCCACAGATGAGTAAAGATCACACTGACCGTTCTTCGGCCACCACTTATGCTTCAGCACGTCCATGTCGCCATTCTGCTGCAGCTCCAAAATCCTTGGGGAGAAAGCACAGAGTCAGAGGTTACAGCAGGGCAGCAGCACCTGAGAGCGTGAGGATATGTGAATCTGAGTGCCTGCAACCTTCCCATGTGCCTCGGAAAGCCAAGCAGCAGAGGAAACTGCACTGATCTAGCCAGGAAAGAAGGCTTGAGTATGGGCTTGCCTGTTAGACTGAGCATGTGGATATCTATGTTCCACTCCAGATACAGCAAAGCACACACCAGTCTCTCTTTCCTTCTTTTAACAACCTCAGTGAAAATGCTTTACTTCATATACTATATTTTCTCGATTTTTCTTTTACTGCAGTCTAGGTCAACTGACTTTCACAGTCCATTAGATATTTGACAATATTTTGTATTCTAATCACTGGAGAAGAGACATTTCATTTAAAAAAAAAATCAGAAGGAATATGCATTTCAGATGTACCACACGTTACACATGACACTGTTGTGAACTGATCTTTATCAGGTTACTTACTTTTGCCGCTTTGGAGAGAGGGCAAAGCCATCTTATTGCAGTCAGTTATGACCTAAACCAGTCTTGCTTAATGTCAGAATGTAACCTGGTGATAACGGATTCCACAGGAAGGTTCCTTCTTGTGGAATTCACTTGTCCTTGGACCAACATACCCAGCCCACAGCCAAATATTTACTAGGCATCTTGCAAGAACAACATATTTAACTAGACTTCAGATGAAACTAGACTGTCAGATGAAATGTTTGAGAAATGAGAATTTTGTTTGGAAGAATATTTTCGTATTTACTCCATTTATTTCTGAGGAGAGTGTCTTTTTTTAAAAGCATCCAGAAATGACTAGAATCACAGGTGTTACACGTGTCCTTAGAGATGCCAGAATCACCTTGTTCACATAGCTTTGAGTTTGTAAAAAGTGGGACAAGTTCTGTGCAGTGCCTGCTGACAGTACATCTCTGAAGGTACCCTGGAGAAGGGTATTCAAGGTCAGAGTTGCCTGGACTATATTTTGACTTCTCCCAAACCTGGAGACAACTTAGGGAAGCCTCATCCTGAAGCTTCCTGATGGAGCAGGGATATCTGAAGGGTGGGAGGATTCTGTTTTGTTGCAAGAGACAGAACAGCTGTTATAAGCCACCCATGTTCAGAGAAGCTTGGAGGGACGGGGACCACAGGCAGGACTGCAGCCATTGCTGCCTGCAGCTGCCTGTTGGGAGTGTGCAGAGAAGCTCAGGTTAGACCCAGTGACAGGAGGAGATGCAACTGGGATAAACTGGAAGATAAGAAATTCCAACCAGATAAGAGGAGAATCAGAGAGGTCAAACACTGGAACAGAGAATTTATGGCATCACCACCCTTGGTGAAATTCAAAGACCCAGTGGGAAACACCCAAAGAAAATTAACCTGCTCTAAACAAAAGGCTGAACTGGAGACCACATTACTCCTTTGCAACAGCAAACAGAGTCCATACACTCTACTTGATCACAGCATATAGTCCTCATGGAAAGAACTCACCATAATCCTGGTTCTCACTGCCCTGGAATCCTGTACTAGGATTTTGGCGAGTATTTGGCCCAAATATTTCATTCTGACAGGTTAGTAGGAGCAGACAGCCAGCATAAACAGAACCCTTTTGTATAAGTTCTGGTGGAGTAATAGTCAATTAATTTTCAATGACTAATCCAAACATATGTGTTTTTATATTTAGGAATTACTGTACTATCTACCCAAGGCAGTAACAGAACAACATTCATGGGGTTTATTTCTTCCAGCAGCAGCTCTAATCCCTGAGCAGGGCTATTTTCTCTCTTTTATTCAGTCAGGAATAGAATGAACCCTCCAAATGATTGCTTTATTCTCATTAATTAAATGATCCTTCACTTGTCAGTATAATTCCTGATTACACAAGACATCTTTTTAACAAAAGGTATTTGCATAAAGACTCTGAGCTTTGGCTTGTTCCTTAACGGAGATTTATTCCTAACTGTACTCCTGGTAATTATTGGCAATTTTCTTTATGGATGTAACATATAAGTTCAATTATTTGAAGGAAAACATAAAAAAAAGAAGTAGAAATTTGGGATCGCAATAGTATCATTACATGGTAAAGCTCAAGAAGTAGAAAGCTTATAATGAAGCCTTGTAAAACTGCAGCTGCAAACAGATGTTGAGGGATAAAATATGTATTGAGAGAAATGATTAGAGCATTTATAATTATCTATATTAATGTCGCACAGAGAAAGAGGGAGATCTTGCTTCTGTTAGGAAACACTGATTCAGAATTCACCTGTTTGTGGAACCAAAATAATAGTTAACACATTAAGGTGATTTAACACTTCTAAACTGTTCCTAATTATGAAACTTCCTATCTTTGTAGCTCATTTTCAGAAACGAAAATGTCACTTCTATGGAGATTCCAGGAAAAACGCAGGACGAAGGGAGGTTCCTTGCACACGGGCACCGCTGTCACTGCGTGCTGCAAGGAGCTTCCCACACGATGGCACTCTTTCCATAAAAATACGAGCATTTGCCGCAGCTCCCGGTGGGTTCCCCGATACTCTAATCAGATGTACTTGTTGGGTGGCAGACACCACAGCCAGTTCGTTATGTTCAGATTTAGTAAATGACTAAAGTAATAACGCATTAACTAAATGCTCCGAATGGTAACGATGTTTTAATGCTATAATTCCAGCAAATGCCTCTCCTTCCAAGTTCCAGATTTTTACAACTGAACTTTTTCCTCAATGGCCTTGGCTCTTTTGAACCTGCTCATTACTACAGTGTAGTACTGCAAGACATAAGCCAGTGGAAAGTAATAAGCAGGGTGCATGAGTTCCTGATGTTTTGAAATACCATAGTTTTAAAAAGCTTACAAAAGATGCCTGTATATTGAAATAATCTGATTTGTCCAAAAAACATGATCTTTAAAACTTGCTCATGAATAGAGCGCAGGCCCTAAACATATTTTTCTTTAGCAAGCAAACTGTTAGTGTTACATTTTTCAAGACAATGATGTAAATTTATTGAGCTGCACAAAAGGAAATGTCTGTGTGCACTTTAAGTGATTTGGCTCTGAATTCACAGTGCCAAGTGATGTCTCGTGGATACAAACACAGAAAACGAAGCTGTTTGTGGTTTCCGAAGCTAACAGGGATGTGAACAAATCCTAATGAATCAATGTAGGGCTGCATTCCACTTGGTAACTACATACTTTGCTGCTGGCAGTGAAATGTAATTACTCCTCCAAAACACCCACAGATCAAAAAACCCATCTTAATATTGATAACAAGGTGTCACAAATGCTCCGAAATTGAGACCTGTGTGACAACACCTTTTTTGATCTAATTTTATTTTCAGCTATCAGTAGTGAGCATGAGATGAGAGAGGTCATTTACCATGACATTGGAAATGCCAATGCATGTTCTGGGATGTCAAAGATGACAGAATATCAGCTTCTTGCACCAGGAACATGCTGTCCAGAGGGATAACCTCCCCATTGGCACTGATAAGGAAGAGGATATGATGAGGTGCTTGGCTCTAGTCAGCAGATCAGACTGCTGCAGAGAGCAGATTTGCTGAGCCAATATAATGAATGCCCACTGTCAAAGGGAGGAGAAAAACTAAATAAATTTTAAAAAATGCTATACTTGCGTATACTTGGTGGGCCCTGTCTTGGGAGCCTGAGCCAAGGTCCTGGCCCTTGTGCTGGCTCCCAGGGGGCTCACATGGGTCACTTTTGGGAGCACCTGGTGCTTGCAGATGGGATCAGGCAGTGACAAGACCTCTGGTAACTTCTGCAGCGACCAGCCAAAAGTCAAATTCCTCAGGCAAAACCTTCTCACTGGAGCTCTTCTAACAAAAATCTGGTACAAATTCTTTGCAGAATTTGGTTCGCCTCTTTAAGCAAGATATAAAACCAAGCTGATTTGTAAGCATCCTTCAATTATCAAAGTAGACAGGTAGGGACCCACAGGGAGAGTTTGTGGGATTTAATTTCAGTGAAGAAACTGCCTAAATATTTCCTATTCACTGCAATAACTGGAATGATGCCAGCTCCTATTTCATCTCCCTGAGCAAGTTTTAGGTTTTGGCAGAGCAGGGCACTCTCCCTGCAGCAGAGCAGCTTTCACTGGTGCCACCTGGAAGGCTGGCTCAGGGTTGTGGTGCCAGAGAGGGGTGGCTGCTGCCCAGCCTGGCTTGCTGCCTCGTGGGACAGACATGGGGAAGGAAGCAGGAAATAAGAATGGAGAGAGGCAAGCAGGAGACTCTTGGAGTCCTTTTCATCTCCTCTCCCACCAGTGGTACCTCACTCTCTCACTGAGACCTGGTGAGTTTTCATATTTTGCCCTCATCCCTGAGGCCTTGTGGGAGACACACACTGATGCTCAAAGCCTTGACTTTGATGCCGTAAATCATATTTACAAGATTTACAGCATCATAGTTCAGCCATAAAACGGACATGTGGGAAGGTGTAGGGCAGAAGTCATTGTCCTGAGGTGAAAGAAAGAGGGGAGTGGTGCCAGTGCCTGCTCCTCAGTGGACAAGGTGATGTTGGGAGAGCTTACAAAATGAGCCAAGCGCCTGGAAGCAGAGATAATTACATCTAAATATACAGATAAATAAGTCCTTCCTTCAACTACAGGTTTTGGGATATGTGAGAATTTTTGGTTCTGAAAAGACTGTTTTCTATTTTTCTGTGTGGATAATTTTTTTTAAGCCAGCTTTTTAATGAGCTGCCAATCATGGGCTCCATGAGAGGAAATTTTGTGTGCCAGCCAAATGCTGCTGGATTAGACGAAGCAGTGCTCCCTCTGCACCCATTCCCACCACTTAACCCAGCAAAAGAGTGCCTTGGGTCCAGCTGCAAAGCTGTTTTATGGCAGGGACTCCAGGCAGATTGAAGCCCAGCTAGCTGGAGGCCCACGAGGGCAGGCAGGTGGTCGCCTTCTGATGTGCCCTTCAGCAGTGCTCAGCACCACACTGCTGCCAGCAGGAAGGCAGTGCACAGAAACAGGGAGTAGCATCTCGCCTTCTAGAGATGACAGAAGAAGCAGTAGTAAACCAGAGCTGCTGTTCAGCATTAAGGATTTGCATATCAAACAATGTTAAAAGAGAGAAAGCAGCTGACCTTCTGTTTTGTTCAGCAACAAACTATTACCTTCTAAAGATGCAGCACTCATCACTTGGATCCCATAAATCAGTATCACTTTGTTCAATTTAGAGAACTTCTTTTTACTTAAATCCATTGAACTTACATGGACACTCTCTTTCAAATGCAGAAGGCTAGCCTCAAATGAAATGGCATCTGCAGTAATAAGAAATGAGATATTAACTCTATTTATTATATGACTGGTGGAATTTGATAAGGATGACTCTACAATAGCTTTGTTCAAGCTGAACAGCTTTGCTGAGTACATACAAACAATTCAGAAACCTACATTAAAGATAAAAATCAAGTTATTAAAGATCTTCTGCTTACTTTTTATATAGAAAAATAGAAGTGAGCTTTAATGGCCTTTCACTGTGAAGAACTTTCCTGCTCGGGAGAAAGCGGTGATAAAAGTATTAGTACCTATTTATAAATCCCAAATGACAAGAGCACATCTACAGACAGTTGCATAAATATGATGAGTTCATTAAGCTCAGTGCTGTTATGGTAAACACCAAATTAATTCATTATGGCAAGTCACGGTACACCGGCAGCCTTATTAAAACAAAGAAATGTACTTTCAAGGTACATTGGTTCCTGTGCACTACCCACATTCCAGCCCTCTCTTAGAAAATTGCTTGAAAAATGACAGTTACTAAGCTTTATAAAAAATTCAGTACTTCATGGCCACATGAACACCCTGGACCTAATTTTCCTCTTGCTTTCATTACCATAAGCCAAAGGCAAGAGCAGGGAGAGCCCGTGGAGTCTGCAGAAGAACTGAGCAGGCTTCGATGCACTCCCCTCCACTGGGACAGCTCTGCACTCCCTGTCCTTGGTTTGCCCTGGGAAATGTGTCTTTCTAACTGCCCGTGCTTCCAAAATTGCCCCCAAGACCCACAGATCAGCTGTGGTGCTCAGGACTGCCATAGGACAGAGACAGTACTCCTTCCTAAATTTACACTTTCTTCACACTGTTCCCTACAACACCAGAGGCACTCAGAAGTGATGCTGTGGCTTTATGAGCAGAATTTATGATTATGTGCATACAGCTCAAGGACTTGAGTTGCAGGTCCCAAGAAGTATGTAAGTAAATAAGGAGCTCCTCTCAGAACTGAAGTATCCAATAATTTCACACAAAATCAGGAAACCCCAATGTCCAAAGTCAGCAGGAGTTTCATCACTGACTTTCAGACAGCAGAACCCAACACAGAGCACACCTGGGAGCCCCAACCCTTCTGGATAGGCTGTGACAAAAATGGCATTTTTCTGATTTTACCTTGATTAACCAAAAATGGAAAGCTTGGACGGTGCCCTCTCAGCCACTACACACTTCTTAGATGTCTTCTCCCTCAAATCTCACCTCACTGAACATTTCCTCCAGTGTCACTTGTCAGCTGACCCCTGCCTGAGAAGTCCTGTGGCTAACAAGCCATGTAAATAACTGCTCTCCTGCTTGGCAGAAGAAAGAAAACAATTGAAAAAAACCTTTATGACTTCATTATTGTTTTTTTTTTTCCAAGACTGAGATGCAAACAATTATTAGGCTCAATTACTATTTCAAAGTGCATTCTCAGTCTTTTTGGACCCAAAGCAATAAATCAAACACCAAATATTTCCATTGAGAAAATATCAAAATGAAATACTAAAATATTTCTCTTTTCTTTTAAGGAATTATTTTTAATTAGATCATAAGGAATAACTTTAACTAATCTGTTTAGACCCTCTGCTGATGTGCTGTGAGAAGGATAAATAAACTAGTTCACTGAACCTGACCTAGCACTGGATGAACACACAAGCCTTGTCCTCAGCTAAGAAGCAATTATATTAAAAATCAAATTATTAACGTGATTAATCTTAAGAACTGTGATGACTAGTGAACTTCAATTTTTATACATTGTATATATTTATGCTCCTTTGAAAAGTCAAGCACTTATTCCATCTATGACAATGTGGTATTTGCTAATATCAAAGCTGGACTCCAATGAGTTGACAAGAGGCAGAATGAAAGCAAGCGGAAGAGACGCAAGAGAGCTGGAAAGGAAAAGACAGTGAGTCCCATGGAGACCCAGAGCAAATCTGCACTCAGAAAGGCAACACCTTGGGTGGTCTTTGAAAATGTCAGCAGCATCCTTAAGCACACTGTGATATTTGGGTTATGGGGTGCAGGAAAAGATCTTTCATTTTAGTGTAAGAACCTGGAAATGATCATGTTTGCTTGGAGTCATGCTTCGGGCAGAGCAGAGCTTCATTCTTGTACAAACTACCTGCATCTATATTTCTAGAAACAGAAGCCACATTATCTGCACTAAGTCCCTTGAACTGACAGTCTAGAGCAGCTCTTTTTTAAAGTAAGAGATCTAAGTGGCCCTTGCGTATTTGACATTTACCTGCTATTTACCTAAGCAAATACGACAAAAATATTTGGCTGGTGATTCTCTCATGTTTTAAACTGCTTGTACAGTGCTTTTTTTAAGTCCTTAAAAATTAAAAACAAAGCCTTCAAAATTGCCTTTTGGTAGTGTTTAAATGAATGATTTACATACCTTGACTTAAATAGCATGCTTTGGATTTTAGAGACCCCAAATCAATAGCTTAAAGCTATCTCCAAGGTGAACAGAGTTGTTGATAGGAGAGGCTAGACAGATAAATACAGAGTCTGAAGATCAAATCACAGTAATACGCTTTGTGTCTGAAATCTGACATTTAAAAATACCTCAAATGCTTTTATCTTCATGGTACTTGGTTACAGCAGTGAAAGCTTTCCAGATTCATTCCCATACAGGGTTTTAAACACACTGAGCTTTCAAACCACTACTTCTGTACATGAACACTGCAATAACCAGCCTTATATATTTGGACATATACTGAGGAGAGCCCTCTTCAGACAATGAAAGTAAAAACATTTAAGATTATTGTATAGGATATATTATTACTTCAAAATTTAATTAATTACTTGAGTTTTTTCTCCCAAGCAAAAGTATTTCATGGAGGAACCATTTCTAGAGACACCCCCAAAATATGTTCTTTCTTTAAAGCCTTTCTCAAATCATAGCAATGAATACTCTTCAAATACACACAGCACTATAGATGTGTGTATAGATTTCCAGGGAAGCCTAAGGAAAAGCCTCAATTCTACCTAGAAATTGTAAGAGTCCCTGTCATATTTACCAGAGGCACTGAAGGGTGGATTGGACTATCTCTAAAAAAATGATATCTCTTATTCTGCACCTTGAGGTCTGAGGAATTCTGCTGTTAAGGCTAAACATGTGTCAAATCACACTTTAGCCTGGCCCAGGCTAGAAACAGATCTGCCTGAGATGGACACCCTGGAAATACTGCTTAGGGCACCTTGGCTGGTTTGGGGCTTGCTCTGCCTACTTTCCCTTCCACCCTGCATCAGGTAAGACTTCCTCAAAGACAGGATCATAAATGTCTCAACCTCTGTGAGCATTCTGATCTTTTAACATCCCCCAAAGGAGGGTTTTAACCTCTCCTAAAAGAAGATTAGGAAAGATAAAGTAGTGCAACTTTGCGAGCAAGAAGCTGCCTGAGCCCAGCACTCCACTCAATCTGTGTGCAGCATGAACCCAGGGGCTGTGCTGCTGCTGCCTCTTGCAGCCCTGCTGCTCTTATGCATGGGGAGATAAGGAAGGAAGTTGCTCTTCACCAGACTGATTATTTTCAGGAAGGCATCAGCATGCTAGCCTGCCACCTTTGTGTCCACAGGTTTTCTGTCCATGGGAGAACTTCCTAGCACTCAAAGTCCCTTTCCGTGCTCTCCCAGGGATACCAGCAATGCAGAGAGGTGAAAAAGCCTGGCACAGAAACTCTGCCAGCTGCTGGTGTTTAGGAAAGTTAATAACTGATGGTTTATTGCCCACCTACCACTGCAGTGTGTGTCCAGAGGGGCTGCAGGCTACTTTGCATGATAGGAATCAGGCTTTAAGCAGCATGGTGTTTGCTTGAAGGATCACACTACCTGAAATTTCTATGTTATGAAGGAGTGCCTTGATAAGAACCAAGTGCCATTCAACCTGGATAACAATCTGCAGGAGGACTGAGTGTTTATTCTGTTAATAAAGGCAGCTCCCTGGCAATGCTGCAGTTTTTCAAGAGCTTGGCTGTATACTTGGCTCACAAAATTTGCCTAATCAGGTCCCCTGGTCCCCTCTGCATTTCAATAAGCAAGGCCTGTACTTGTTCATGTGTGTAGTGTTAAATTTTTTTGCCTCTGGATTTTAGTGCTTTGGAACAATGCAGAGCAATCAAGACCTATCATTACTTTTGTTGCTGGAGGAAGCAGAGCAGAAAGGAACTAGCAGGAAGATCTGAAGTTTTGCATTTCACCTCACACCTTTTTTTCTCCTGAAATATAAGCCCATATAATTCACACATTGATTACTGACCCGAAGATTATATTCTATTCAGCTCAGGAGAATAGGAGAAAGGAAACATAAGCTTGCATTGCAATGACAGCACACATCACTTGTATCCTAAAAGTATCCTACAGCTTGACCAACCAAATCTTCAATTACAGCAGATGCCTTGGAGCAAAGATCTTTCATAGTCAGCCAGACCAGATAATGGGCTCACTTGCCCTCCATCATTGTACCCATAGCCACATCTTTTATGGAATTATTAATCCCACTTGCAGTTTTGCAATTTCTACCATGCGAACCTCAGAGGAGGAATCTTGAGAGCAAATAAATGAACCTTTCCCTCCTTCTCCCTTTACTCCCTCTCCAGTAGTCACAGCTCATGAAGCAGCTTCCCATGCAGCTTCCCACAGGGGCCACTAAGCTGGGCTTGCTCACTGTCCTGTGCCACAGCTGACTGGCATGGTTCACTGCCACTGACAGAAGGCAATGCCAGGATTTCCTGCGTAATGTTACAAAACACATCCCATCGTTTTCCTGTGCACTGTGCCAGATAAACTGTGGTCTAAAGAAATAACCCCAGAAATAAAATGCGAGGCATTCTCAGGTGCTATTCTATCATTTTCCCTGTGCAGAATGCCAATGGCTTTGCAGGAAATTTAACACTTTTATAGCATGGGTCAAAACCAAGAGACTTGGCACTGAGATTCAATTTGGATAAGCCCATGAGCCTGCTCAGCTGATCTGTGCATCTTTTTTTCAAGATCAAGGGCATGAAGTCAAATTCTACAGCCTTTTTTGGTAGTACAGAGAAGTGATCTCCTTTTTGCAGGCAGAGGCAGACCTGAGAGCTTCTGGGCAAGGGCTCCTGTTGCTGCCATCCTGCACATTGTGCAGCTCAGAGCACGGGGCTAGTTTGGTGACAAACTCAACAGAGAGAGAGTCTCCCTAGCAAGGGGAGTCAGATGTGGAGTAGATGCAGTCAGATGTAGGGTTTGGAGGAGAGGCAAAAGAAGGGGACCTAAATAAAAAAAGGTCACCCAATTTTAGAGGAAGAATCCAGACTATCCTGACTTCTCTTGAAAAAGTTGTCTGGCAGGAGAGATGGAAGCATGAATGTCAGGGTATTCCCAACCCTAATTTCCCAGTTCCAGAAAGTAAAAGTTTACTTGTGGGAGGGCAAAGGAGGATATCAAAAGGCTTTCATTTCTATCCAGCCAGTTCACCTTTCTCTACCTCTGTGTCAGACTGAAAAGCAGGATTCCACTGAATGTCCCTGTCGCCGTGGTGCAAATTCACAGCTGCAGAAGATGGCACACAGTAAATCACTGTCCTCTCACTGAGAGCTGCCATAAATAATGCCACAGGAGTTCCCCCCCTGCAAGCAGCAGCTGCCTGCAACTGCTGGGAGCAAAGCTGTAACGCAGCCCCCAGGTAGGGAACAGAGAGAAGGTAAAACAGAACAGTCTGAAAAAAAAAATCCTGGCATTTATCATCACATTAACTTGCAAGCCTCTCAAAATATTTGTCTCTTTTCTTCCACAGGAGAATTTCTATATGAAGTTGTCATAACTTTTGACAAATTTTAGGAATGCCCTATGTTAACATTCTAAGTATCTAATCTTAAAAGTATTTTCATTAACAGGAAGTGTTACCACTCTGCTTGTGCAGAGCAGAAAGCTGAGTCAGAGGCCATGAAGCAGGAATGGAAAGATCAAAGCTCAGGTAAGTGGTGAAAGCAGTGGGTGAACCGGTGCCTGGTCTCTCTGTTCCTTTTTTGCAGCTGGTGTATTTGTTTGTTTTGCTAAGAGATGTGTGGAGAAAGAGAAGGCAAGGGAAAAGAGCAGTTTGGCACACTACATGACAGGTGGGAAAGGCTGAGGACGTGGAAGTGTATTAGCCATGACTGCCCGAGCAAGCAGCTGGCTGACTCTATTGCTCAGTCTCTACATCACTGACAGCTCTGAAGGCTGGTGCTGCAGCACAGCCTCTCTCTGCTGGCCACAGGCATTTCCCAAACACAGCCACAACCTCGGGGTTAGCAGCAAGGCCAGGCTCTGGGCAGGACTGGCCCGGAGGGGAACCCCAAAGCAATGATTCATAGGGGACTGGAAAGGACATGGCCCTCGTGGCAGCTGGGCAGTACCACAGGGATTAGAGCAGCACCAGGGGCCAGGGACACAAGAGGATGTGCAAGAAGGGACTGAGATCCTTCTCTACATTGCCAGCAAAGCTGCAGCATTTCCCAGCCCTTTACAGCACTACTTGACACCTTGAGCTCTGCACCATTCACACCTCGGATCACACAGCTGTCCTAAACTGCAGTTTCTTCACCTAATTTGGGTCAGACAAGCTCCTGGGGATGCTTCTCTCCCTGGGAGCGCTTGACTGAAGAGAGGCATCAAGGATATGTATTGTACGCCTCATGGACACAGCCTGCAGATGGGGCTACATAGATAAAATTCTAAGGTAATGTCACATTCATTCCTCTCCTGCTTGGCAAAAAGTAGGAGCAGGGGCTTTTTTCAGTGCTGCAAATATCTCCTTTTTAATAAGATGTATTCAAACTCTGACAATTGGTCAAAAAAACCCAAAAACCCAAAAAAGACACTAGGAACATTCAGATACAAAGATACTACTGTGATTGATTGTGGAGATTGTGATGGTAGAAGATTTACATGGAGATTGTTCTGTGGATATTTAGCACTGGGCAGATTCCAGTGAGGTTTGTTTGGTTTTTTTATTTATTTTTTAAAAGACTAGTTTCTAATTCTGATTTTAATGATAAACTAAGAAGATTAGAGGGCTTTTTCCTTCCAATCTTCTCTTTTTGGCTGGCTTTCAGATCAAGCTGGGTATTCTGACCAAATTTTTCAAAGAGCAAGATGCACATGCAGGATGTAGCCAGACTGGGCTCCTATCCTTCTTGCCTGGTTTAATGTAAGGACTGAAAGTGAGATCTCCTTTATAACAAAGGTTATCAGGTAGAGAAGTCATGCCAGAAACAGCGATAAGAGTCTCTTGGCCCTGCAAGTAAATCTTTACTTTAGGAAGCTACTGCAGGGGGCAGAAAAATCAGATATAGGAATCTACCTGCATTAAGGAAAGCTGTAAACCTCTGGAAAAAATCAGATACTGAAGCTTAGGCTTCTTCTTATTTTTGCCCCTTTGAAACAGAATGTTTGTTTTCCAGCCAGCTCTTTGAAAGACTGGAATTAAATCCCCAGCACAGCATGTCTCTGTTGGAGAGAAGCACCTCCAGCTGTAGTGCTGCTGGACCAGAGCCTGTACCAGCCCCTCATCGCCCTCTCTAGCACAGGTGGATGCGAAAAGTCAGAGCTCACCCATGCTCCCTGCTCAAGGAAAGCTCTTTGTACCAGTTAAAAGATTATGGAGGGCCAGCAGCAGCACTGCCTGCTTTGCAGAAGCCAGAGCAAACCCTGTGACACCCACCTTGTCCCCATTCCCATCCCTTCAGAGCACTGCAGCAGAGACGAGCACAAGGCCATGTTCACACTGCAGGTATGAACCAACACCTGCTGCACAAAGAGCCTCGAACCAGGACCTGGGGCTTCTGACTGTGTGCTTTCAATTACAGGTGAATGGGAACAAAGGAAATGGAGCCAGCTCCTGGTTCCAGAACAGGGTAGCAGAGATTCTCTCCTTGCTGGAAACCTGAGGCAGTCACTCGTGTAACAGGGGTGGGAGGCATGTTTTGTTTGACTGCCACTGCTGGCAGAGAAGGAAGCCAGGCCACGCAGCCCAGCACAGAAAGTTTTGCAGGCAAAAGGAAAACTTACACTGGCTGATTTTCTCCTTATACTTGTTTTACTTTAGAGCAGTCGTGCTGACAACACTGTTGGCTCTTTTCACATCTACAAGAGAAGTCAGGTTTTATGTCCTGTCATGATGGATAAGCTCCTTAAGACTGTGCACATATTTGCAAATTGAATTAATATTTAACATTGTAAACTTGATTTTTCCAAGCTTATTTTAGTGCAAGCATTGAGTCTAACCAGGTTTTAAGTGAAACCCTTTAGAGTTAATAATGAAGTTCAAAATTACTGCTCGCTTTTTGATTCTTTTTCTTAAATAAACAAAGAGAAGAATAAATGCCATGTCAAGACTCACAAGCTGCTGGAGGGGGTTCAGTAGAAATAGAAATTCACATTTAATTTAAAAATAATTTTTAGGACACCTCACAGCTTCTTCTTTTGTAGTTTTCTTTCAGAGGACATGAACCTGTTTTACATTTACCCCTATTACCTGCCTTCCCAGTCCTGTGCATGCTCCTGGGGCTAGGAAGATACTTTACTGGAAAAGTGGCCACATTACACGGCTGCTGGGATACCTGAGCTTTGTTTACCTGCTTAGATTTTTAAGTCAGGAGGAGGGCTCTGCTTTCAAAAGAGAGATTAATATCACACAGTTGCTTGAGGTCTGGTGTCCAGAAAACACATGGAGAAAACTCCATGCTCCTTGGACATGCTGATCTTTTGCACTGGCAACATTTCCAACTCTCCTAATGAAGCTTTTTCCCTAAAGTATGTGCTGAGGAAGGCAAATGCAAATTTCAGTTTTGCATTTTTTCAGCTGTTCTCTTCATTGCTTACAGTGTGTATTGCTGTGGGGCAGAACCTCAGAGTGTGACTCTGAGATGCCTGAAAACCAGAGAGGAAAATGAAAGACTCATTTTGTTTTCTTAAAATGTATCCCTTTTGAAAAGCTAATATCTTGTTTTGGGGGCTCTGATTCACAACTTTGGGCTACAGTGCTTTCGACCATCACCATTTCTTTTCAGCCTGTGAACATGGGGATGTAATACACTCCTATTTCAGTCATAGCACTAGTTGTTTTCTGCTTTATAGATCATAGGTTTAAAAGGAGGCAAAATAGATCACGCACAAAGGCAAGAAAGATTAGGAGATGAAGGGTTATGAACTGAGGCCAAGACAAGCAATCATACACTTAGAAAAGAGAGGCAGAGATGGGACATGAGTGGAGATGGTGAATACCTGACAGGTAGCAGTGCAGCCATCGTGATGTGATCAGGCTGGGGGAGATAATAGAGTGGCTGAGCTGAGACAGCATGTTTAACCAAGGCCACCCAGAGCACGGGAGGAAAAGGCTCCCTTAGCTGAGGGAGAGGTCCCTGGGTTGGAAGTGTGTGTGCACTAAGACATGGTGCTGGCAGAGTCAACAGCAAATCCTTCCCTAAGCAGGGCACACATCCCCATGGACATTTAGTGCCTAATTCTCTGTCAAGGAGATTTTTGACCTTCTGTGCTTTGTTGGAGCTGCTCTCCTCAACTAAATATTTAGTGGAGGGGATGGGGCTGTCAGGCTGATTGACCTCATTTGACTGGAGAGGGAGCAGTGGCAACATGGATAAGTGGCTGAGGGAGGTAAATGGACTAATTTTAGTCTCCCTGCCTTCTATTGCAGTAAATCACAGATGAGGGCTTTTATAACAGTCTGATAAAAATTCAGAGTTACCTGGTAAGTGGCATTGGAGAGACAGGTACTCATGTACTCCACAGAGACATGTAAACATGGCACAAAACTTGCTAGCCACTGGCCTTAAAATGTAATAAATTTAATTTCTTTTCATACTGACACAATGTGGAGCAACAGTACATTATCTCCCAAGATGAGAGTTTCAGGCAATGTTTTTTTCCAAAGCAGCTAAATAACACAAGCATCTCAGGATTCTGCAAAAATACACCATAGGTTTGGGCAATTTTACCTATCTTGACACATTATAAAGTGTACCCAATTTAGCTCTAATCACTGTGCAGCTAACAAGTGCTGCCTGTCACTGAATCCCTGACTATTTTGTATTTTTTTTTTTTTTTCCAGCAATATCCCAGTGGAATGGCAGTAGGCTTGGGGTCACAAACACCTCAAAGGGGGTGCAATCCACAAGGAGCACACGTTACAACATTTCCCCGTGTGGAGGTGTTGTCTAAAGAGAGATGAACGTTTCCTGCACGAGAGCTTTTCGCTCTGGTACAAGAGGAGATCTCAGCTCCGAGAGCACCAGACACAGGCACAGAGCCCTGTCAGAACAGAGCAGCAGGCAAATCCCATCATCTTTATGGAGCGTGCAGTGCCACACGTGGCAGCCAAGCAGCAAAGCTATTTTCCTGCTTGTAATTACTCACAACAGCACTGCTTAACCTGCGCTGCGCTGCTTCCCTCCACACCCCACCCCACTGAAATGTCCTCACCTCAGGAGCCATCAAATATGATAAGGTGCAAAAAGCTCTTAATTAGGCTGCCGGTTTGGAGGAATGATTTAACACACCTGAAGTTTTTGAGAGGCTCTGAGAGAGGTCCCTGCCTCATGGTGCTCATACAACATGAGCTCCAGGATGTTACTGACCCTGACAGAACGTACAGAATGACTCCCCAGCTCCCTCCTGGTTACAAGGGGCAGGTGGGGAGAGCAGCCATGGGAAGCTGTACTGACAGCATCAGATTTTCCTCCAACACACAGGACTCACTGTGCAGAGATAAAAAGTAGTGCAGCCACAGCTACCTTGCCTAGCTGGTGCCTTTATGGTTTGCATCTGATAAAAACCTGGGTCAGAAAAGGTCTCCAGCACAGAAACTTCATTAAGGATGGAAACTATGGCCTTTCTAACATGGAGTCTTTCTCATTCTCTTTCTTATTCCCACTGGGCCAAGTTAAGCAAAAACACCCCTCAGCTGACTCATTTCAGCAGTCAACAGTTGCTCAACTTTTTCTTATTAGCACCTTCTAAAAAACTTCCCAAGTTAAAAAGCCCACAACTAGCTAGAAAAATAAGATAAAAGACAACCATAGAAAAAAATAATTATCTTAATTATACAGCAGCTTTGTCCTCCAAAGGGAAGGCAGTCTTTCCACAAGACAGCATTGCTCTAATGGAGGATGCACTTTAAACAGGACTATGGTTTGCACATTGCAGTGAACTTCTAACCCCTCACAACTTGTATTTACTGCATTTCAGAATTGTACTAGTGGATAAAAAACACCCCCCTCCTTTTTTTCCCCCCTGTAACTGCAGATCCATTTTGCCATTCTCCTCTATCATGGAACTAAACATCCCATGATATTCCACAAAATAAATCAACAGAAGTGATATTTTACTCAGTGGGTTTGTGGGTTGTCGTTTGGTTAGCTGTTTGATTTTTAGCTTTTTTTGCTGTGGCTGGCATTGCTCTCTCATTACTCTTGTCCCATCCCCTATCATTCTGTCCATCTCCAGGGTAAAGCTGAATGCTCTGAATTACTGTGGGTGCCTGCTCCACAAGAGACTGCTGGAAAGGACTTATTGGCAAATGATCTTTTTTTGTTCTGTGATGGCTCTTTTGTCTCCTTGCCTCCAGCAAAACAGGGAATAAAAGCCCCCTTATTGTAGGTAACCTTCCATTTGCTAATACTGACTATTGCACTGCACTCTCCAGCTGGCAACCAATCAAGATGTTAATTCTGAAAAATCACACCAGCTGAAGTCACAGAACTTAGAACAAAGCTGTTGCTTTGCATGTTCAGAAATCTGTTAAGGGCACCCTAACATGCTGGATGCTGAAGTGTCTCTGGCCAAGGAGATCTGTAGCAGATTCTGAAGATACAATCCTATCTTACACAGCACATATCCTAACAGAAACAGCATTAAAAGCATTTGTCTGATACATTTTTTTTCCTGCAGTGTTGTAAATTCTCTATCAGGGTTATCCTTTTAGAGGAAGAAGAACCTGTCCTTTTCAGATTTTACACAAATCAGGCTTCTTCTGGGTGGGAGACTTGGAGAGCATCAGATTCATTCTGAAGCTTCAGGCCATCTCATAAAGCTTACAGAGGAGATGCAGGATGGAAGATTCATGCTAGCCTTAAACTGAAGTCTTTACACTCAGAGGTGCTCCTGATCAACAGCTGCTCTTGAAAGGTACACAGGCAGTTTCTTTTATAAAGACTGGAGTGCACAACCACAGCTTTGAGGAGCCCTTGTCAGTGAGGGGTGAGAAAACTCACATTTGTGTTTAGAATGAGATGTGACAGCTATGAAAATTCCTGAAGAACACTGAAGTGACTTAAAAAATAGGAAGCTACTTGAAGATTCAAAGCACTTCACAGATTGGAAAAGCTATTCTGTTGCCACCAGTTTAGTCTGGTAATCAATATCACCAAAAAGCTCTGAGCTTTCAACAGACTTTAGCTGGCACAGAACACGTTCCATCTACTTGTTTGGATGTAGATAGGACAGAAAGGAACACCAGTGCTAAAGGACAGAGCCACAACTTCCCAGGATTATCCGAGGAAGTTGGAGAACATCACTCCTCCTTGCACCCGGGAAGTACTTCTTTATTTGCCCCAAGAGCTCCTGAAAACTGTGTGTCAAAATGAAGTGAGGGCTGAAGCACAGATCTGCTGTTCTGGGGCTATGCTGGTTGCAGGATGCTGGATGGATCATCCCAGCACTGGTTCTAGAAGCTACTGTCAAGAAAGAACACTGGGAATCTTGGGAACAACCTGGCAGCTTTCAGACTTGTGGCAGATCCGAGGCAGGGTCACCTAGCTTGGAAAAGCATTTCTCAACAGGAACCCATGAAAGGCACGAGCACGGCACTGTCACGGGCAGAGATCCCATGCCAGAATCTCAAGTCACTCATGCCCAGCAGATCCTCAGACATAACAGAAACAGGATTTCCACCTTCACCAGGCGTAGACACAATTTGAAGAAACATTGAAAAAGTGTACCTCCTGAACCCAACAAGAAAAGTTAGGCCCAAAGGTGCTTTTCCAGTCAATTTTCATTAATTAGCTTTTTCTCTCAATGGTCTACTTCAAGTTCACAAAACAACTTATGACAACGACATTTCCTTTTCTGTCAAGAATGCATCACCCACCATGGACCCATTATTGATACGGACAAAGCATAACTGGATTTATTTTTGATCTTAAGCACCACTTGGGAAACTAGTTGTAATGACCTTAATTTATCTACGTAAAAAACCTCTATTAAGTAACCTGTTCAACATCTGTTCAAGATTCTTTTCAATGAAAGCCATATGTAGTGCAAAATAAATAAGAAGTCTAACTATTCCATGCAAATATCAAGGCACACTCTAAATATTCTGATCCTACACAATGCACAGTGTCAACTGTGACAATGAAGGTAGGATTTACTGCTCATGGTCCAAATACATAAACCACCATTAATTCAAGTGCTGACAGTAGCTGATCCACTTTATGCAGAAAAATTACACTCAAATGTGAATTCAAATTTGAGCTATGCAAGCTGAACTTTTAAAAAATACTTGGAAATTAAGTCTTGCAATGATAAAATAAAAAACTGTACAAATATACAACTGTATTTTCAGCACCCAGCTTATATAATTGCCCATTTCCAAGAAGGGAGTTTGGCTGAATTTTTTGTAATTTTGATGCAATACCTTATACATCAGGGTGGCTTGTAGAAAAATCACTTAAATGAGAATGCTCAGACTTGCAATTCCTTTTTTAGTTCAAATAGAATTGTTCATACTTGCAATTCTCATTTTTCTTCATGCACTTCCAGTCATGGCTTTCTTATGACCTTTTTTTTTTTTTTTTTTCTAGGGATAGCTGTAATATTTTTGAGCATTTCCATCCACAGAAGAGCTGTCTCCTTGTTAAAGATTCACAGGTAATAACCAACCAATACAGATTCAGTTCTTTGCCAGGGAGCAGCCACCCTGTGCTCTCCTGTAGAGAGCCTGATTTGCAACCTTGTTGAAGAGGAGACAAAATAATGCAAAGCACAAATCGATCTTTTATTCTGTGCTGCCAGGGAAAAATGCATTTCCACTACAAAAACATAATTCCTTTCAGAGTTCCTACGTCCTCATTCAGATACAATGAACAACCACACGGGCTATACCTTCTCTACTGTCTTGATCCATAAATACCATTATGGGGAGTGTTTCTGCAGGAAACCTTTGTCTAAGGGACACTGCAAAGCCTGACACTCAATTCTAGAAATCTGGTTTCAAGCCTTGGAAACTGAAATAAGGTCCATATAAAGTTGACATAAATTGCTTGCTGTCTTTCTGTTCTAGAATAACCTAAACCCAGTCATTTCTCTCTCATTTTGATAAGCTGAATAGCTTGAGCTTCTAGCATTGTTCATGGTAATCATGTTTCTCAGATTCCAGACTGCTTATGGAGCTCTGAATTTTTATGATGTATCTGTAGCAGAAATGAGCTTAGTATTAATAAGCAATAAAAATACCACCACTGCTGCATACAGAAACAACAAATGCTTTTTTTCCTGCACAGTAGCATCAAACTTGTGTATTCAATTTCCATTATTTCTCCTCAGGACTCTACAAATAATTGATTTTAGGGCCTTTTTATAATAGAAAAAGATAATTTAATTTCTAACAAAATATTTAATCTGGCCTAGAGCAAAACACTTTCTTACAGATTTAAGCACCAAAGGACTTTCACTTTTTAAGGTGAAATAAAAAACAACTATGTTTAAAATTAATTTTGAATAGAAAAATTGCTATTCAAATTTTTATATAAATATTTATCATTCCTTTCTCAGCCCAGTTTTGGAGTGAAAAAGAAGTTTATGTCACCATCCCAGCTTTTTTTTTATTCTCTTCTATTCTCTCCTGAAATCATCTCAATTTTTATGAGGGCAAATTTGGATTAAGGCAAACTGCAAAACTGAACCACAATGACTACAAAGGTCTCATTTCTATGCACTTTACTCTGCTTCAGTGTGAACCAAGTTGAGTAAGAACACCAAAAATTTTGAGAAATAATTACACACGCACTTGTTTAGGTGGTGGTGGATTGTAGTAACCTGAAAGCAGGGCCCCAGTAATGCCAGAAGAAAAGGAGAGTGCACTGGGCCACTCAAGGCAAGGTGCAGTTTGGAGAAAGTTTATTAATTGTGATGCTAAGTTAGCACTGAGCTGCAGCAGCTGGCAGCTAGGGAAGCAAAGAAATAGACCTGTTTGAAATGTGAGTGCCACTGATTTGAAAATTTTAAAAACTATGAGCTCGGGACCCAGAGGTGCCATTTTATAGCTAATTTTCAGAGAACTAATACAAAGCAGTCAATGTTGGAATAAGCCAACACCTCTCACTGAACTATTTATTGCCAGAACCACAGCTGTGATACACACGGTTACTATTCTGGAAAACAGCCTTAGTATTACTTTTTAAAAGGGTAATGAATGCAATAAAAGGTTCTCAGCCACTGCAAGAGCAGTAACAATATTAATTTAATTTGAAAAGATGGTCAAAACTCTTTGCTAATGCTCATGAATCATCAGCTGCTTTTGCAATGTAACTGCTGTGTTTGGAAATTGCATTTCCCCACTCATTCACATTATTCTGACCATTCTTCCAGTCTGCCTGTTTTCAAAAGTCATCACATGTCCAAGAAACAGCAATCATAAACCTTGAATGTGCTTTTTTTCTGCCTTCATTACAGAGAAGGAAAATACACTTGCAGGTGCCCCCTCTGAGCAAGAAAACCCATCCTTCCCAACAAGCAGCTCTGCAATGTGACCATGAGCTGCTGATGGAGTTGCTATGGTTATAAAGAGGTCCTCTGTGGGGGACAACTTCACTTGTGATTAGGTTCTGACAGAGGCAGAGGGATGCTTGATGTGGGAAGGAGGGATAGAAAGAGTTTCTCTGCCATTTTATCCATGTGAAAGTGAAGTTAAACAACATCTGAATGTTTCTGGAGAAAGCCCAAACCTTGTTTCTGGCATACAGGGGGTTTCCATATAGGCTAGAAGCAAAACCCATACACAGAAATGAAACAAGCACAAGTGGAGTTGGTCCTGACCTGTGGAGTCTCCTGCAATCTCATGCAAGAGGTCCTTACACTCTCCACAGGGCAATGAGACTAAATATAAGCCTAACAGGTGAGCAAAGGCCTGGATGGGGCAGGGCCTAAATGAGATTTTGTGTCCCTGCACCAGAAGCACTGAAGGAAAAAACCATTTCATATTTTCTTGCCAGGGAAGAGGGAGGTGGCCAAGCGAACTGGGGACAGAATTTAAAAGATTAAAATGCTGAGCATGGGACTGCAGCACTGACTGACTCCTGAGGAGCCCTCTTCCTTTCTGTCCTTTGGGATGGAGCCCCTGATAGGACAGCTCTCCTCTCTTCCTGCACACTCCTTTCTATCCATCCTGCCAACTCCAGCTGGGTGGGCAGACTGTCTGACTAGCACAGGAAGTGCAGCTACACTCCATGCTGATGTTTATTAAGTTATTTGCCTTACCATATAAAACTCATTTGTGTTCCTCCCTCTCTCCACCTCCTCATCTTAGACCTTCAGAGCAGAGTTCTCCATGGGAGGATGGGGTGGGAGAATTACGTCTGCTATAGAAAGATAAACACCCTTGTAAAAGGCAAAAATGAACCAAAATCTCTATTTCAAAATACCAGGGCAGCTGAAATACCAATGAGCAAAAATCATTCTGAATAAAGTTTTAGTGAAATAAAGAAGGCTGACTGGAATGGCTCAGAGTGTGAAAAATTGTGACTAATAAACAATATGAGTTCTGTTTTACTATAAAATCTCATCACATAAAAAAATCATTCCTGTGAATCATCCTTGATGCTGGCAAGCAGACTCTGTTCAGAGCACAATGTCTGCACTGTCCATAAATATCACCATGGCCAGTAAACTCAAGGCAATGACAAGGGGGCTGTAAAACCATTGAAGGTGCCATACACTGCAGTGGTAGTAAAAAATGCTGTAAAAGAAAAATAATCTTTTATTAAACCTTTTGTTTGGGAGGAGCTTTGTGTTTTAACAGGGCATTTAGCACCCAGGATAGCTTTCCAAAAGCAGCAGTCTCTCTGCCTTTAAACTGGATTTGGAGTTCTGTAAAGTTCTAAAATTACTTCAGCCAAAAACATTTCTATGTTTTCTACATTCTCAGCAGAGACTGAACCTCGCTCAAATATTTTCAACTGAAACATGCAGAAGTTCAGGGAAAAAAAGCTATTATTTTCTTCTAAAAGTTCAACACACAACTGCACAAGCTCAGTAGGGGAGTGCAAAATCTGACATCTAAAAAGCTACTCACAAGGCAGTTATAACTAAACCCCATCCATTCTATTTATCTCATGTAGTTAAAGGTAGTGGCAGGGTAAGGAAGTTGTGTAGGGCCTGATGGGCCAAGTGTTGTGCTGTGGCTCAGTACCACAGATGGCAACCAGGCTGTTATTGTTCTTTTTCTGCAAGGGCGTACATCTGGAAGCACTCCGGGGTATCCATAAAAATCAGAATGGTGGGGGTTTCTGAAGTGCATCTGTCTTCCAAGATAAGGGGAAAATTTGGTTCTGACCTCTAGACTGTTTTCTGGACTTAAGGCAAATACTAAAGGACCTTCAATGCCCTGAGCAGAGTGGAGACAGCTCACAGGAAGACACAGATATTATAAAACTCAGCTAAACTGCCTTCAGCTATCAGCACTGACAGGTTTATGACCATAGCAAAGGAATTTTACTATTAAAAAGCCAGACACAGCATTTTCTCAGACTATACAGACAGATGTTGATTATTTGAATGATATAAAAGTAAGTATATTGCTCACAAAATAAATTATTATTTTACAGGTTTGATAGCATTTGTCAACATGTGCAATCATAACAAAATACCACACACTCTAGAGATTAGGTATGACTCTTGTGTAATGCCAAATAAGTACTTTGGGAGTTGTTTTTACATATTAGATGTTTAGAACTTGCTCCTCAGAGCATTAATATTTCCTTTGGAATAGCACATTAACAGCAAATCCAGCAAAACCCTTCACAGTGCACTATAAAACAAATCTAAAACAAACTCTACTCTCACCCACAGAGAGGGTAGGATAATCTTAGGAGAACTCCACACTTCTTGCTCCTATTAAAAAAGACATAAATTCAATCTTTATCATCTTTTCTATTACAACACAGTCTCTCTCTAGTAGGACATGCAGACTATAATCAAAGACAAATGCTTACTTAAACCAGTGAAGCTCTGTGTATTTTGTACTAAAGCCAGCATATTGTACCTAATTAACCCTTCTGCTTTTCTGGCTGTGTTGCTTGGATTGCACTGAATTGAGCACTAAACCCATGACAATGAAATTCAAGTGAAGAGCTCACGAGGGAAAGATTGCACTGCATTCACCTTAGCCTTTTGTGGCATAAACCAGGAGCATTTTTAATACAGCCCATATTCCACAAAAATGCATCCCACAAATACTTCTGGAACAGCACTGAGGGGGAGGAGGGCACCACTACTTCCCCCCAAACAAGATTTGCAGGATCACACTATAGGATATAAGGGCAGTATTTGCTCCTGCAGGCACAGTAACTGAATTTCCAGGCTATAATTGGATGATGTGGTTTGCACCATCTCCAGAACCCCTTGATGGAATTACATCTGCCTGATAAATTATATAGTTTTCAGAACTGTGTTTTACACAGTGCATGGAGCCCTGGGTCCTAATGTTTTGATGGGTATCATCTACCTTCTGCTCCTGACATCCCAAGAGAGGCTTAAAATAATATGAGCTGCCCTTTGCTCAGACATGAGGCAGAGCAGGAATGCCCATGGGAGAGCTCACGGAAGACTTCTCCTTGCCAAAGGGTCTTTCCTTTCACAGGCTGACGTTCATTCTCCCTCCCTGGGTAAGGAGAGAAACAGGAGGCAGGGGGGGAAAGGGATGTCTGCTGCTGTCTACAACTCCTTTTCTTCCCACAGAAAAGTGATACAAATCCACAAAGCATCAGCCACTGGGTTTTATTGTGCTTGGTTAACCGCAAGCATGGCCAGCACCAGGGACAGGCTGCTGAGTTTGGTTTGACCCAATGTGTCTTTATTAAAGAATCTCTACTGTTCTTTTACACGTGAAATTTTGATGTGTTGAAACAAAGTAGGAGTTAAGCAGGATTACATTTTGGCTTCCTCTGATGCCTTTATGCAGAAGGCAGTATATACCAAGGGAGTGAATTTCAATCTGAGAATGTAGAAGGAATTGAAAAATAACCTATACATCACTGCAGTAGTCCTAATGGCAGCCTAAACCCCTGAGAACTGATGAAAAAAAAGGGCCTGCCTTCCTCTATCTATCCCCTGACTAAAAGAGAATGCACAATGAGGTTGGACAGAGAATAAATGAATGAGAAAATACTCATTTAGTATACTTATTTAATTAGTTCTTTCTGCTTCTAATGGTAATGTGGCAGAGTACGAGACTGAGCAGAGCAAGGTGGCTGCCTATGGCATAATTAGGCCTTTTAAGGAGGGAAAGACATCAGTCTGCACAGGCTGGTAGGGAAGGTAACTTCACTGAGCACCCAATTTCCACAGCTGGAAACACACAGCTTCTTTAATGAATGCCTCTGAAAAAGCATTTAGGTTTTTTTGGTTATAATTTTATAACTGCTACCTGTCAGTTGAAAAGCTGGCTTTTCTTCATTTGAAAAGCTTGGGTTTTCTTTGCACTACTGGGGTTCCAGACTTGGGGCTCTCTGGCCCTGAATATGTAAAAGATGACTGTAACACCTGAATGTTTTCTTTTTTAAACAAGAGGTGAGTAAGAATGGGACAGCAAGAATAGATGTCCCCAGAAGGAAGGACTGCCCCAAACGTCTTTTCCCTCCTCACCTTTAGAGCCAAAAATCACTTTGTATTTTGACTGAGCACCCTGGTGGCCTGAACACACAGACACACACCCTGCACTGTCACCCATCACTGGGAGAGACCTGTGGAGAACCAACACCTTTTCACAAGTCATTCAGGCTGCTCAGGACACCACTGGGGACACTCAGAAGATCTGGTTAGCAGCAGCTTGTCTAACAAAGGCAGGGTAGGATAAAAAGTAGCCCTTGTAAAAGAGGGCTGGAAGATCTGCCTGGTTTGACAAATACACCCTTGTATCAGGACCAAACACATCTTTAGGAATTCTAATTACTATAAGGAAGCAGCCTTAACTAAAATCCTTAAATGAAAAAAGACCCCTATTTTGTGCAAAACACAAGGATTTTTCTTGGGGCAAAATGCAAGTGCATACTTACATATCCTCATCCCTAGGTGAAGTGTAACCCCATTATAACCCTACATCTGCAGCATTAAAATCTAGAGGCTCAGATGAATTGGGTTTTTTTAACGGATTTTTTTAACCTCTTCAAAGAATCCAGCCCCAAATCCCTCTCTTTGCTGAGACTTTTCCTAATGTGTCCAGGCCCCAGACAGCTTCAGAGTCCCTCTGCAACACACACTGCAGCTTGGCAGAACTCTCTCCCTTAAACTAATCAGCTTTGCTCTAACCTACACTCCTGTGAGATGTAGGACAAGCATTATCTTAAGTGCATCTCTGTTTATTTAATAACCTCATTTAGGATACAATAAATGCACACAAGGAGTGATCAGGATCACGGCTGGTAAGAAGCTGCTCTGACTGAAGTTGATGAATAGCTAGCAACTGATTTTACTTGAAATTGGACTGAACTTCCCAAAAGGTCAGTAAAATTTGTATCTACCTGAAAATTACAATAACCACTCCAAATTGTCACATATAATTTCTAAAATTAACTCACAGGATAAAATGAGGAATTAATGCCAGGACACCAGCAGAAACCTAGAAAGCAGCATTAAAAATATGGTCTGAGGGCGACAATACTTTATTTTTTCCTAACCCAATGACATTAATGTTTATGAATTTATAAATTCAAATAAACTTGTATTTCCCTGCAACTCACTGATCCCTCAGTCTTATTTCTCACACTTCATCAATTTTTTTTCTTTGCTTAGCTATGCTTGGCTTGGCATTACCCTTTCATCTCCTGCAAGTCTAATTATGCAATTAGGAGGTTTTTTTATTTTTTAAAATTCAACTCAGCCTTGTATTTCGGCACATAATCTTTATCTGGGGAGATGACTAACAGCCCTACTTAACTTTGACAGTTGGATTTTCAAAGTCTGGTGCTGCTGAGGCCATTCCTGGCAGGTGTTTGGCACCAGGCTTGTTCCTGTAGGGCAGGTACCTGGGTTTATCAGTGTGCAGGATTGCAGCCAGCTTCCCCAGCTGCTCATGGAGCACAGCACCAGCCAGGTATCTCCACACCAACCCACCCCACCACCCAGGGCTTGGGCTCAGCACCTCCATGCAAACACAGGAGGTGTTGGATGGACACCCATGGATCTGACTGCATCCCAAAATCAGTCTCTCTGCACATCATGATGCTGTCCACTGTGCCTCCATGGGGTTCAAGGCCTAGAACTGCACTGGTGGAAACCAGAGCTGAAAGGGGCATCAGCCCCCAGCAGGCAAGAATGCTGCTCTCACTTAATGTTCAAGAACACCATTGTTTTTCTCCTGGAGGGGAAAATATACCAGCAAAGAAGCTATAAGTGATGGGGGACTAAGGCAATGTGTGCTAAATTCCTGGGAAGGAATAATTGACTTTAGTGTGTTTTGGATCTCTCCCTTATTTTGCAGGGTTATGATTTTATTTCACTCATGCCTTGCTTTATATAAGCCTTGGTGCCACTTCTGCAAATACCCTGCTACACCTGATTTTGAAAATCCAGAGTAAAATATAATATCTTTGGAGAAGAGAGAGAGTTGATATCAAAAAAATATCATTATCTGAAGTCACTGCCATTCCTTTAATCATATGTTGGAAAAGAGATTTTGCAATTTTCTAGGAGAGATTTGCTCACTGCTAAGAACAAAAAGTGAGCACAGCTAACATTAGACTGGGCAGGGCAGCTTCTCAACATATTTGTAAACTTCTTACTGGGAGAAAATAGTCACAGGTTTTCGCAGTCATGCTCCTTGGACAAGGAGCAGCTCTTTCCTCTTTCAGATGCCTTTTACTTACAATGACATATTTAGTGATAGAGGTATCAAAGGGAACAAAATAATAAGTAGGTTTTTTGGGTTTTTTTGTCAGGTTCAAAGCATCAATTTAAAATTGCTGTGCCTAGTAGCACTTTAAAAACAGAATGGGTGAACATAGCAGTATTGTTTCTCAGAAACCAGAATATTAGGGGGTTTATAAGCAGAATTTTAGTGTCTCAGCATTATATAAAAAATGAGATTTGCTAAATGAATGAATGGATTTTGTTTATAGATTCTGTTTGTTTATTCTAAATGAATGTTCAGGTGAGAATGACACAGTATCAGCAAATTGAAGTTCAAAATTTCATAATTAGTGATCATTATGTTACCTCTTTTTTACTGTTACTAAAATGATTACAAGCACTATGTGAACAAATTAACTTAATACATAACATGAAAACATTTTAAAAAAATTAGGTAACAGTTATTATTTATTATCGGCAGAAATAGCTGCTATCAGGGCTGGGCTCATGGAATTCTGTGCAGAGCCATGTTCTAATCTGAATCAATAAGCCCTGATTGATGACAGCACCTTTCTGAATGTGCAGCACTGATACCAAACCAGTATTCAGGCACCCTAAAACTATCCTTTGAAAGGGTTTTGGCCCATAGGTTTCACACAGCGTTGACATTTCTTCAGTCCTTCCTTCCATTTCCTGCTCTTGGTGCCTGCTAGAGCCTGGCACTGCATGTGATGTGGCTGTTCAATAGACCAAAGTATGAAAAATACTTAATAATGCCTTTTCCCCACCATGGTTAGCATGCATGAAATGAATGAGGCTTCCTGCACAAGGGATAAATCTATAACTAAATGTCAAAAACTATAACTCTCTCTGAAGGTAGCTTATTAACAATTTGCTATGGTTCATTTTACAGTGACACTTCCATATTCGGGAGTGTCAGAGTACAGAGGAGCAGCCTGGGATCAATTCATTCTGACATTAAAAAAAAAAGAAGATTAAAAAAAAAAAAGGGAAAGCAGGGAGAACAGAACTGATATCTAACAAAGCATCTGGACTCATTCAAAGATAAAGAAAATTCAGGATTCATTACTGAGCCCCTCAGTCCCAATCAGACAGGCTTTGTGACACAGTCAGGGTGATTATAGCTCACTGGAGGAACCCGTGGCAGCCCTAAAGCCACATTTGCTTAAATAGCATGATATGGTTCTTCCTCCCAAATCATGTATTAAAGCTCTGCAGAAAAACAGCATGAGCGAAATACACTGTATGCATCTGACAGAAAGACCAGCACCAAAGCTAAAGGAAATTCATGACAATAGTAAACCTGGGTTTCTGATACTATCGGTTTCTGAAACCAATACTGGAAGCAATGCAAGGTTTTGCTTAAAGGTAATAGAAAAAAGCAGCTCTGATTCTGCCGATTGAAAGAGAGCAAGAGCATAGATTTGGGGTTAACCAAAAAAAAAAAAAATCAGTTCTAGGGGCTGGCTAAAAACCTGCAAGAGAAAACTTCCCCTCTGAACAGGACATCTCTGTAGCAATGTGCCAGCCTGGCCACAACACTAATGGGGAAAGCTTCCACACCCTAGGAAGGGAAATGTCTGCCCACACTGCCTTCTCCAACACACAGACTTCATTAGTGTTTGTCATCATCTTCTGGCTGGGAAATGAGGAATGGGCATTTCCCACCTCGAGAGAAGGTTTTAGACCTTTCTAGACCAGAAAAATTGCAGTGGAGCCAGGCGCAGCTCAAGGGAGCACTGCTCAGCTCGTTTGCTGCCTCCAAAGTGCTGCAGAGGAAAATGGGGAAAATGAAGGGGAAAGTGTGGAAAACCACGATGTGTTCCTCCTGCTGCCTCAGAGGGACCTCTGGCAATGACTGGCAACAAATGGGTGCTCCTGAAGGCATTTTTCTATGCATTTCCTCTCACAATAGCTGAGATGGGGCAGGTACCAAATTTCCTGCGTGGTTATTGGCAAAGTACTAAATAAAAGGGAGTAAGGCATTTTGTGGCAGCTCTGTGATCTAACACTATCCTGGAGCTATCACCTCTTAATGATAAAAGTTTGAGGCCACTTTGTTTGCATTTCACTGCAAACTTGTGGAGAAAGTCTGAACTAGAGATACCTGCAATATATCTTGGCTTTGTTCAGCTCTCAGACTTCTCCAGTTCTGGAGCAGTTCCCCCACTTACAAATCCCAGTTCCAAGTTTGCACACTGAGCTTTACTTCCTAGCATTGGTAAATGATCATAAGATAAATAAACAGCCATCTCTTACTCACCTTTATCTTTCAGGGTAATTTTTAACACCACATCAGAAATGAAAACCATCTTCTAATGAACTAAAATCCCCAACACTCCCAGGCCTGTACATCTTTTATGGAGGTTGGTTTGTAAGAGACAGTTTATGAGAAAGAAAATTACTGCCTGGCACAGAGCTTGGACTCTTAGGTGCTCCCTGCTTATAAATTTGCAGACTACCCACAGGAAATAAAAAACCACAGGAAGAAAAAACTGGAATGTTCTTAAAGGTTCGTAAAAGCAATGATAATTGTAGACCAGCCAAGTCAGCTTCATGTTCTTGGGTGGGGCTCACATTAGCAGGAAAAGAAGCACAGGTATCTCTAATAAGATAGAAACTTTCTCTTGGGGCCTCACATCCCATTGGAAGTGTCTCACCTCCATCATTCTGGACTTGGATGTCAGCAAGACTGGATGTGGCTTGGAAAGCAGAGATGGTGCAGGGCTGGGAGGAGGCCTCAGAGAAACAAATCTGGGGAGAAAGTTAACAGTCAAGGTATCTTCTCATCTCCTTTCAAAAAACTGCAAATAAATGTAAATGCAAGGAATAGGAAGTCTGATCATGCCATGAGAAATGATAGCTGTGATTTCTAAGAGGCAGCTTTTCACTCTCTCTATCAGAGAGATCACAATGGCATTACCAATGCAAGAACAGCTCAAGCGCTGCTGATTTTCCCCTCCTTATGAAAATGAGCAGAATCTGATGTAAAAGAGTCACCTGACATTGCCGAGGTACTGCTGCTGCATCCAGTGCCAGTTTCCCATATGTGTTATATTATTTATTAACAGAGAAAAAAAGTTAAAATAGTTTGACTATTTTAAACAATGAACAAGCCAACAACCCTCTACCACAAACAGATACAGAGAGATCAAGTGAAAACAACAACAACAATTAAAAGAAATCATTATTTTAGAAAGGATGCTTACATCTGTAGCTAGGGATTTTCCCAGCTGCAGGGGAAACTCCCCAAGCCCTCATGGAGGATGCTGGCAGCACTGGTGCCTGGGTACCTCCCTGCCTGGAGACTGCTGTCACTTGGACCACACTTGAAAGCTCTCCGTGTTTATTCTCACCTGTGTGAGTACACGAACCTGGCTCCCCTCCTGGCAGGGCACTGTCCTGCCTGTTTGCTCTGTGCTCCTCGGGGGCTGCAGGGCCATCAAAGGCCACGTGAAGGGCAGTGCTGCTTCGGGATCGTCTCAAGCTCTGTGCTTTTTGCAAAAACCCTTCCCAAGCACATCTCACCAGGGCAGGGCCATTGAGCCTGATGGAAATGAAGTGCTGGGAGAGGGACCACTGTGGTATAATTGATGGGAGTGTGAGCACTTCTAATGCCCTAATGCAGGAGAAGAGGCTTCTTTAGTAACTCTGCTGGCGTTAAAGAATGATTCCCATCAGAAAAGTTAATTACATAAGCACATGCTTCAGGACAGAGCTGAACAATATTAGAGAAATACTGCATTTGAAAACCCCTTCGATTCATGGGTTTTTTTAAGCGGCTGTTATCTATTCTAGTACATTTGTGTGTTTTTAATCACAGTTTTTGAGTAGAGACAGGATGTATAACTATAATCTATTACACATCGATTAGATTTTATATTAAAAAGATTAAAAAGACAACTCTGATGCACATAACACAATATGGGGTCTGTTCTCTCTCCAAGAGGCAAGACAGGAGATTTTTTCTGGAAATTTCTGGATGGGAGACAGTCACATTTGCAAAGGAACAAACTGAGAAACTCTTCTCCTATCACCTGATGTAATTTTCTGCTTGCTTTCTTCTGTTTTAGAAGAGCAGCTTTCTTGTTTGCATAGAGAAAATACCTCGTATCCAAAAAAGCTCCCATTTTAATCACATTAGCATTAATTAGCAGAAAAATTTGATATTCTAATGAAGATACTAATTGCTTGCAGAGATCTCAATACCTTCAAAGCATTGCATGAGAATGAATAGACCAATGCATAACTGTGCATGTCTTTTATCAGCTCCAGTATTACTTGATGCTCATTAAGTATTTTCTGGAATTAAAATGCATGATACTTGATAGCTGAAAGCCTAGTTGTTTAAAAGAATAGAAGCCACAGAAGTGGCTTTCTGTGAGGGAAGACAGTTTAATTTTCTCATCAGAAGAACAAAACATGTTTAGCTTAGCGTGTTTGTTGTTTATCTTATTATTCCAGGGAGCACTGTATATTGCAGTTGTGTGTCTGTTTTTCAGAGGGACTGTGGATAAGTACAGTTTATTAAACCCTGCTGAGGCAATCTGTTGTGTCTGTCTGTTTTAATGTTGTTATAAGTCAGTTAAGCATGTACCATACTTGTTAGCTGCATATATACTAATTTAATGTATTGATGGGCTGTCAGTACAAATACCTAATGAATATTAAAATACAAACTCAGATACAGAAATGCAAAGCAGAGCCAGCATGTGGTCAACATTTTGAGGGACAGGCACAGAAAGGAAAAGACCAGAGTTCAGAGTAAATGACAGTAAACACTCATGAAATGAACCTGAAAACAAATCACTAGCGGCTTCCCAGGAAAGATGGAGGAAAATAATAATTAAGGGTCTCAAAAACACGGGCTCTAAATATACACTGTGAACTTTGTCTTCTGCCAGCTGATTTCAATATAAATGAAACAAAGGGTGGTCAGCAGACCAGTATGCCAGTAAGACAAAGGGAACTAGAAAAAACAGAATAAAGACACTGTACCAGGGGAGGGAAGGGTGGGGAGGAGGAAAAATCTCCCACTGTCTCTTCGGCAATGCTAATTTTGTGTTTAACAATGGCTCTAAAAATGGCTAGCAGTCGATACTTTGCATGCTCTGCATAATACAGTCTTTCAGCAACAGCGTGTACGTACAAATCTCTCCTGCTCCAAGTGAATGTGGCAGGAGTTTGCTGGGCATGTTGCTCCCCATTAGATCATATTCAGAGCTGCAGCCAGCTGCTTGTTAGAGATTCAAAGGCTTGTGCACCATTCAGACCCAGCTCAGAGGCATGCTGTCTATCCTTCTCGAGGTTTGAAGGGGAGAGCGAATTACAAAGAGAAAACCCTTGGGCCAGAGGAGGACACATCAAACCCCTGTGAGTGGGGAGGCAGCAGGGTAGAGACACGTGAGAAGCCATGGGGATGATGAAAACAGAAGAAACAGCCCAAGAAATGTAGGATCTGTCTGGAGTTTGATTGCTGCTTCCTTCTCCCTGTCCCACCTCTCCAAAATCATAAATGTGTCTTGAGGGTGACAGGGACCTGGCACATCCACCAGCTGCAGAAAAGGGAAGAAGGAAGGAGCAGTTAAATAGTAGGAGACCAGGAAGGAACTCATGCTGGTTTACCGTGTAGGAATACCTTGTTAGGGCAGAAGAGGCACCAAAAAGGGTCTGGTCCAAAAAGCTCTCTCTGGTGGCTCCTTCACAGGTGGGAAAGCCTGCTTGGACCTGCTGCTCCCATCCTGTGGGATGGTGATCCCCTGCAGCCCATCCAGCAGGGTCTGCAGGGATCTGCAGCATCCCAGGAATGAAGGGACTGCAATGCAGATGCAGAGTGCAGAGACATGCAGAGGTGTTGGGAAGTCTCCCTCTGAGGGTGACCAGGGAGATACAAAGCTGATGTCGTCTCCATCTGCAATCAACAGTGAGAGTGGTCAGTTTTGATTTAGAGGTCATTTTTTGGTGAAGGCTTTTGTGCAGGACAAAGTGGGAGGGAACTCTGCCGATTTATCTATGACAGAGCCTTCCCAGTTGGCAGCCAACAGCTGTGTTTGTGGGTGGGGAAGAGAATATGTCTTCATAGATCAAATACAGAAGGATATGTCCGAATTTCAAGCATTATGTAAACACCCAGTGAAAAGATAGACAGCAAGCCTTTGAAATGAAAACGGGTGAAACTGGAAAATTCTGTTTAGAATCTGAATTCCACATTAAGCATACGCTTCCCTAGTGGCATCAGTCACTAAAAGATTTTACAATAACCTTCTGATTTAAATACAACCTAATATGATCAAACACCTCACCTTATTGTTTGAGCTAGAAGGGTAAACACAGAGCTTTCTTTGACATCTCTGGGCCTTCTTTGCTGCTCCCTTCCCTGGTTTCCTTTTCAAGTGACTTTAAATGACTTTAAATGTGCCACTATAATGCTGTGAGGGGTGACAAGCTCTCTGCTCTCCTGATCCTTGGGCTCTGCCTGCTCCTCCTGAGTAGTTGCAGTGGTGGCCATGAGAAATCTGCTTGAGGAACGGCAGCTGGGTGGCAGGCTGGGATAGTGAAGCAGAGGAGGAAGGACCAATCTTAGCTTGGCAAGATGTACTTCATCACCTCTAATTTACAGGGAAGCAATCTTGCTGGGGGAAGCAGTGCAGGCAGGAACATTCCTGAAGGTAGAAGAGAAGAATGACTTGCTGGGAAACTTCAGGGAGGAATGACTCTTTGGGCCACTGGCAGACATTGGGTAGATGATGGAAAACCCAGCTATGGCAATCAGGCGAGGAGAAAGAGCACATGTTCTGAATCCAAGGGGAACTGAACTTCTGGGATGGTGAAGAACAGAAGTTTGCCCTCATTTAAGCCTTTCTCACTCAAACCAAAATATTTGTTGTGGAGAGCTCGATGCAAAGCCATCACCAAAGTTTTAGAGAAGACAAGCAGGATCTGGACTAGCACTAGTGCCTAGGTCCAACCAATTTGTAACTCTCTGTTCTCTGAATTTCCAGGATTTTTCTATTTGCTTTCTGCCATCAGAATAAAGCCTGGTACACAAAGGTAGATGTCAAGCAAACATTCAGTTCAGTTTAATAAGATAGAGTGTAAATAACACAGGCTCTACGTTTGACGCTCACTAAATATGACTGCATTATTCCTGTCTCTTGTGGCTTTTTTCATTCCTTCTGGCAGGAAAACATAGAACAGCAGGAAATCACTTACTCCAAGGTAAAGGCTTTGCTTCTGTAATAACTCACTAAAGGCCTAATCCTGTTGAGTTTGAAAAAACTTGGTAAGACAAAGGTTGTTTAATTTAATCAAGTATTAAGGTCATGTGCAAAATGAAAAATAAGGAAAATAAAGATGAAATAAAACCCTTCCATCAAGAGGCTGAAGGCAAAACAAAGAAATAATAGTCTAACTGATGGCTTCATGGATGAATAGCTAGGAATATCTGCTATGCCCAGAAAATAACTGAAACATCTGAAATCACCCTTTAAACCAGCAAACAGCTCCTGCTGCTGAAAATGGAAGAGTCTGTGAAACGCTTCAGTGTGCAGCAGCAGCAGCGCTGAGCAATGGTGCAACTGCAAGAACAAGACTGCAGCACTGATCTCCCGAAAGCAGAGAGGGGAGGAGGAATGCAAGCTCAGCTCCACGTGCCTGCACTTGAGGAAGGATGGAGCCTGCAGCCTGTCAGCAGCTCCCGAGAAGTGCAGCTAGAGGGAGATGAGGCGAGGGCACCGCAGGGATGTGCTGAGCGAGGCAGAATAAATCCCTGCTCAGTCTCTGCTGACCTGAGCAGCGTGGGGAGGTGTCAGTGTGCCCACCGGGGTGAAACCATCCCAAATTCATGCAGCCAGCCATGCCTCTATTCTCCAGGCACCAGGGCAAGGAAAGTGACCTTCCTTCCCTTGCTCAGGCAGCTTAACAGCAACCACAACAGAAAAAAACGCCTCAAAAGCTTGGCTTAGCTAACAAATGCAATCTCAGCTTCTCATCAGTGCCACTCCTGCCTGCTTTAGCCCTGTCCCATGCCAGGATCACTTGCCTTGCCCTGCTTTTGCCTGGATGGTAGGTGTGAGGGTTACTGCTGTACAGTCTTGCTGCTCTGGATGCAGATTGAGAGTTTTCAAAACACCTCTTTTTGCATTTCTCTGGCCTTGTGATTTCTGTGTGGTTAAAAGTCCAGAAAATAAACTGGCCTCTGGTGCTGTCTTTGGAGAAATTGAAGAAATGAAAAGGTATTACAACCAGATTTCACATTTGAAGCTAAGCAAACTTAGTCCCAATCAAGCCATCATTTGTCAAAATTAAGAGAAGGCCATCATTAGGCCTCATTCCAGCTGGTTTGAAATTAGTAATTAACTTCTCACAGAAAACAGATA
Source organism: Drymodes brunneopygia (assembly GCA_013400955.1). Classification (NCBI taxonomy): domain Eukaryota; kingdom Metazoa; phylum Chordata; class Aves; order Passeriformes; family Petroicidae; genus Drymodes; species Drymodes brunneopygia. The sequence continues at coordinate 200,000 of VZTZ01028190.1, read as the reverse complement.
TTTTGGAGGGAATCAGAGATGGCATTTTTACGTGTGATATAGTTAGTGAGCCAAAGGAGTCTGCATACTGACAGTAAATATTATGCCAACAAACCTCTGTAGGTTGGAAGAATCTCCTGCCCTAACTGGGGATGGTTTCCAACAGTGAGGACATTAAAGCTGAAGTAAGAAAACACATTTAGACTGCAGTAAGCAGAGCATTCGCAATCTGAGGTGTTCCTGTTAAGCACAAGCAGAATCCAGAGAGGAATAAATGCAGCAGCGATCAGCTCTGCCCTGGCTCAGGAGCCTCCATCTGGGATGAGGCAAGCAGGGATGCAGGCAAAGCCACACTAACCCACCACAAACCCTAGACTGTGAGGCTTCCAGGACAGCAGTGTTCCAGCACACAGGTGCTTTGCTCTTGCTGGGATCTCATGCAGAGCAGACCGAGGAGCAGCTGCAGGTGCAAAACTGCTGGCAGACCTTGCTGGGTGCTGACACCAAGCAAAGGCTGGGCTTCCCTGTGACCACAATGCCCAGTTGCATTTACATGACTTGGTTAGTTGTTCCTTGTTTGCTTTTTAAAAAAAAAAAATCCTGGGAATCTGGAAAGCTATAGAAAAGCCTATCTTATCTCACACCCAAAATTGCTGGTTCAGGCTAAAATCAGGAAGTTCTGAAAAATGCTGCAACTTGTTTAAATGAACACATCCCCACACATGAGCACAAGTATTAAGAATACAGCTGACAGTCATAAATCATGCCAGCTCACTGTGCATGCAAAAAGGGAAAGGAAAGCTGTCACTTTGGGGCTTGACAGCACAGTGATGAGCACCATACAAATGGATAGTGCTCATCTAATATAAATTAGGTAGTCGTTGCCTAAAAGACTACCATTAGGGAGTACAATGCACTGAAACTTGGGTAAACCCAATAATATAATATTTTCTGCAGCAAGAAAGACAGGAGTGCCACAGGAGAGTGAAATTTCTCTTATTAATTACTAGATAAAACACTTGGTTCGTTCCACTTTGGAAAAAAACCCCAAGACAGCAGAAGCACAGGGAAATTCAAAGGATGGATGAAGCACTGGGAAAGACAGAGGACAGATCTGCTTTGTCAGGGAAAGAAGCGGAGTGAACTAACAAGCCTTGCCCATACCCAATTCCTGTTTCTGGATTAAGGGCTGAATTTTCTTCAGTTTGAAGAACTGCCTCTGCCCCAGTCAGGGCAACATGGGGCAACACTAGAGGAAATTTCCTGGCCTCTTTCTTGGAGGGCTAAAGACACAGGAATCTGCTAACGTGCACCCTTGCCTCATCTTGGAGGGCCTCAGCTGCAGCATTTCTACCCAAATACCAGCACAGCCTTTGCTGCTCCAGCTAAGGACCAAATTGGTAACTTTTATGTTGTAAAAGAAATTTTATACAACCAGGAAAATCAATTTTATTTTGCTTTGTTCTAAACAGGGATCTACTCGCTGACATGGATCATTAAGTAAAGTAGAATGAAAAAGCACTAGGAATGAGTGAAAGCCTATTTAACAGAGCAGCAGCAATATCTGTAGGACATAACAACAAAAAGACAGTGCAGAGTATGTAAGGTGCTGGATGACATTTCCTGCTCATCTCAGCATGGCTGCATAGTCCAGCCATTCTGAAATTTGTTCATGTGAATCAAGAAGACATTCAAAACATACTGCAGCAATTGGATGAGAGAAAATTAAATTCCATACAATAGCAGCACCAAGCACTCTTATCCATATAGACAATACATAGAATGTTCCCTTGGAATGTTTTTTATTATAATCTCTGCTACACAAGGCTTTGAAATGTGGCCATAAGAAAACAAACAGCATACCCAAAACCTTCCTAATATGACTTGGCAGATAGCACAAGAAGATCTTAGCCCAAAAAATAGTTGTTGTTTTCCTTTCTTCTCCCTGTACAGACCAAGACCTAAATTTACTTACAAAATGAGAACAAATAAATATATTTTCATTAAACATGAATTAAGCATGGCAGTCTGGCCTGTCTTACACATAAAAGAGAGAAAAGGAGGTTGTTCCTCACTTAGAAATACACTGCCTTCATGTGTCACAATGGCAGCTGGAACCTGAGCAACAAAACCTGGCAAGTGATTAATTGCTCCAGGTATTTAAACAAGTTCCATAGCATACAGAATAGACATCATTAAAAAGAGAGTTTGCTGTCTTAAACCTCCCTATTTTCCTTCATCCAAATATGTAATCAGAAGGGGTCTGAAGCTGTTGAAGACTGTAAAATGACGAGTTTTGTATTTCCACTGGGTAATCCAACCCAAGCAGACCTTGCAGCACAGGGTGACAGGAGGAATCTCTGAGTTTTGCTGAGACAGAAGAAGAGCTCCACAGATCCCTCCAGGTAGGACAGTCCTTGTTTGGTCTACTTCCCCAACAGAGTCTTTTTGCAGGATCTGACATTTTTCCTCCCACAGGAAGGCTGCTTGGCATGCTGGAACAGATCTATGCCAAAAGGCAAGAAATCTTGAAGGAATAGGCTACGCAGAACAAAGATTTTTTACAAACATCCCCTGTGCAGGCTGACCAATACAAAAGCTCTAGTTTTAATATGGCCAGAGCCTGTATACTGCTAACTGAAAATGAAATTTGAGCATATTTGTACCCACTAAAGAAGTGGCTGTCAAAGACAAGTATCAATTTCAGCAAGTACTTAGTTTCTTCAGTAACAAAGTACATTTAAAAAAAAAAAAGAAAAAAAAAAATTCTGCACTGAGATCTCTCAGGGAGCCAGTCAGTGAGAACAGATGGGAAAAGACTTGCAAAAATCTGATTTATCCCTGCCTTTTATCCAGTCAGTCTGGAAGGACATGCTTTAAAACACTATTTTAGAAAGGGGGTAGAAACTAAAGCAGATTTTGCAGGACATATGGATAACTCTGAATTCTGGAAAGTTCCAATACAACTCTCCTCTTTACAAATATGACAATGCATGATGTTAAATGCTTTCTGTAGCTGCTCGTGCATGATTACAAAAGATTCAAATAGCAGCTATATGAGTTCTAATGAAAGCAGAAGGTGTCCAACCTGTGAGACTGCTTTGTTAAGAATATTGGCAGGGATGGTACAAAAGCAGGAATTTTCTAGTAGGACTGGGTTGCTCAGTGGCTCAGACTTTTGAAAAACAAAGCAGAAAACCTTCAGCACTTGGGTGAATTTGATTCCTGGCTATTGTCTCTCAACTTTGCCAATGGCTATTATATGCAGGTATCCTTTATGTAATAGATCCCTCTAACACATTTTATTTCCTTGGCTCCCACCAACAGTTTCTAGAAAGAATGTGCTGTTATTCACTTAAATTGGACAATTCAACAATAGTGGAGGGAATAATGGAGAGGAACCACAATCCCTCAAAGTGATAATAACCTGCAGAGATATTTCACTGCTCATTTTTTAACCAAAACCTGACATTTCTCATTATTTCCGAGTGCAGACTACCTAATCCAGAAGTCTATCTATCACCAGTAATTCAGGTACAGAACTGACATTGCAATTATTTTTACTAGTACTAGCCAAAAATGAACTACATCTCTATGTGCACAGATCAAATCTCTCCTACAGATATAGCAGTATACCTGCATTGGAAACTTCCAATTATTGGAATGAAAACACACAGTTGTCGATTCAAAGGAAGTGTTTAGGGAAGGAAGTGTCCCTGTTTGACTCCATTTATTACTTTCCAATAGCCTATGCCTGTCAAATAACAACCGTATTTTTTGTCATTTAAGATGTAAAAATCCATCAGAAAGCACAATAAATTTATCTCTCATGCAGAAATAACAGTAGCACTAGTGTAAAATGCTTGCAATAAAATTTCAATCCATGGGAGATGCACTGGAATTCAGCTTTTGTTGGAGACTCAAAAGCCTGCCTGATTTTGCTGTAAGATTCAGGACCCAGGTGAAGAGCACTGAGACAATTTGGTTTTCATCCCACAGCTCTTATATGAAACCAGTCTCTTGGTGACAATCAAAAATACTACCTCTAAGAAAAAGAGAATAATAGACTTTTTTCAAGTTTTACCATGGCTGTTCTGCATATTTTTTTTGTAATGAAGTGTAGTAAATCTCAGTGGCACCATAAAAAAATTCAAGAATCTTGTAATTGTCCTACTACAACGAATAATCAGAGACCAAACATTGTGCTCATTATTATCAGTTATGTCTCTGATGCCATCTGCATTTATTATTCTCGAGGTTTGCAAAGAATAGAGCCTTGCTTGGAAGAAATGCAAGCTTTAGTTTACAACAATGAAGTTTTCCTCTGTACCACCATTACCTTTATGCTGAAGGTGTGTGGGTGTGAGAAAAGTCAATGGAATAGAACTCTCTCAAAACCGCTCCCCCAAATAATCAAATGAAGGTTTTGGGTTTTTTTTCCTAAAACTGCATTACTCCATTTACATCAGGTCTTTTCTTACATAAATGAACAAACTGGAAATACTACATTTCTACTTAAGTAAATGATGGGGATTTCTCTGTATAAGGCCATCTCCAGTCTCAGAGTAAAAACAAGGAAACAAAAAATTATAATACCGCCATATTTGCACCTTAGATGTTTATAATTTTTACAGAGGTTCAAGTAAAAAATATTTACCCCATTTGGAGTGCTGGAGAGCACAGCTGATGAAGAACAGCACACCATGCCAGCCAGGCATTCATTGCTTGGATGTGAGGGAGGGCAGCAAATGCTGAGGTGTGATAGTGACCAACAGCCACCAGAACAATAAAGTTGCAAAATGGGCAAATGGTGTGCCAGAGTGCCAGCCAAGGCATTTCTGATCCAGATTCTGGCAGGAACATGTGCAATCTCATCCAACACACTCTGCACAACTGGCCTTACTCACCTCCACGAAACCAGAACCAGTGCAGATAAGAGATACAGCAATGAACAGGAGAACAGAGCTCTTATCTCAGGAGGAAAAAACCCCTGCTGACATGCATGGAGAAGGAGAACTGAGAGTGAGAGAATGCAGAAACTAAAAAGAGCTATGTGAGGGAAATGCCAATATTAACAAAAGCTAACAGGTATGCAGTGGTTATGAAGAAATCCGGACCATAAAGAATGTCCCTGGGAGTGACAGGGAGAAGGAAAAGCTTCCCAGCAGAACAGCATCAGAAAAACAACACACATCCCAGGGGAAAACACTCAAGTGAACAAAAATCCCTCAGCCTGGTATTGAGATGGCTCTTGATGAAGTTATGAAAGGACTCATGGGGAGTGCTTGCCTATCATAGCAGGATAATGGACTCGCTGACCCAGCAGATCCCTCTGATTCTTATGGTCATATAACAGCAATAAAGCAAATTGCCTGTAACTTTGTCACTTGGGCCATTTATCAGAAAAATGAGGATCTTGGACTGCAGATCTGAAACAAGCACCCCAGTGCAACAGCTGTAGGTTTTGGCTTGCCCCATTGGTGTTCCCCAGTGCTGTGGGAGATGTGTGGTGGATGAAAGACACCAGACCTCTCATCTCCTTGCTCTGCCCTGTCTCTGCTCTGTCCTTCTCCTGCCACTGCCCCTTGGTGCTCCCCCTCCCTGGGCATGCCTGGGAAACCTGGGGTGGGGCACCTGGCTTGTCCAGCTGCACACCCCAAGCCTCACTCCCTGCACATCCAAGAAGCCAGAGGGATCTCTGTCCAAAGACCTCACTCCAGGGAATCTGGAGCACCAAAGTAACCTCTGGAGACCCTTATGCAGTGCACAGCTGCCTTTTGAAAGCTGCTGGCTTTTGAAAACAGTTTAATTTTCAGTGGCCTAGAGTAAGTGGTCTTTCTAAATAAAAATGTCCATGTAATATTAATGAACCACAACTTTATTAATGCCAACCAAGCTTACTTAAATATTATCATAAATGAGCATATAAATAGCTAAGTAAATGCAAATATATTTCAGACTTCCACAGGGGATATTAATAATGATAACGTCACTCTGGTGAGACCCCGAAGACTCTACTCAAAGTTAAGGTTTCCATAGCAAAAATACATTGATCCAACAGAGATTTATTTACAGCAACCTACTTTTAGTACAGAGGACTTATAACACTGTTACTCTGGCTATTTAATTAGTGGATAAAACACATATACTAATGAGCTTGAAGGGAAAATTCAAGTGTTTTATGGATAAATGGTTCACCCCTCCTTTCTGTAAAGATTTTATATTCTTTACTGTGCTAATTTGTGATACTGGGAAGCAATTTCTTTCCTTTCACTCATTACACATCCACAAAGGAATAGAAGATTAACTCTCACTTCACCAGCCCTCTAAATACTTGTAATTTCAAACCAGTCTCTAGTGCCTTTTGGTGATAATAATCCTTGATATACAATGTCAGTACAACTATGAAATTAAAGCACATTACGGCAAAATGCCTTCCAACGCTGTTAAAAGTTTTGGCCTCCCACATGGAATGAATCATTACAGTATTAAGTTTTCTTTTGGCTTTGCTGTCAAGCTCTCTGTAGCAAAAAACTGCCAAGGGTTTTATAATGGCTCCTGTCACCTTGCACCCACTGGCCTCAGAAACACATACTGCTGACTTCAGCTACAGCTTTATCCATAATTTCATCCTAAACAACCCCAAGCCCATAAAAGCCACAGAAGAAAAATTCCCACTTTATTATCATATTGAACATGTCATGTTCTTGAAATAAACCAGCATCATGAGACTTTAATCCTCTTTCAACTTCCCATAAATGCCATCAATCAGAAAACTGTCAGCTCAAGTGTGACAAAAAACCTGCTTTCATTCCCCTGAGACCCTGGTGAAATGAGTATTATTAGCCCATTTTCTACTCTAAAGGGGTCTGGCACAAAAGAGTGAAGCATCAAGAAATGCAGTCTCTAGCACAAGATCAATATTGATACATTCCCTGTTGAGAGGCTTTAAAATGCCACCCAACATATGGCAAAAACCTTTGTGGTTTCCAAAGTGTGTGACTGAGAAAGGGGCCGGAAAAGTGGCTCTGTGACTTCAGCAGGATGTGACAGAGCCTCCTTGCTGCAAAACTGATCCATATGTGACAGTCATGCATGCAAAGTCTCTGCTTCTCCCTCCCAATACAGAAGTAGGTGATGCTTGCCCAGCCTTTTGCCAATCAACTATGTAAAGATCCTTCTTCTCCTCTTTATCTAAACACAAACTGACCATCAACACCTGGGATATTTCAAAACATCTCTGCTTGTGTCAAGTTGCTCAGCCAAATGATAAATTCATAGCATGATGTGCCAGAGACACTGCTTTTCCCATTAGGAATTTCTGACTTGAAAGATCTGCAAAACATTTTCTCCAAATTTTGTAAGAAATTAATTTGATCCCAACCATGAAGCTATAAACTGAGCAAATTTAATACACACTTCTTCTTCCCAGACTTGTTTTGCATGAGAGGGGATTTTAGTAATTTTAAGAAAATGTCCCAGGAGAGCATATTTGGATTGGTATATATTGTAATACTGCTCCAAGGCCCCACTCTACTAATTTTCTCTTTTATTGTTTTACAGAAAAGAGCATTGATAGACTACTCTTATGAGCACCTGGCCTATTTACATAATTGCCTTTATCTTGCATTTTGTCTATCAATTTATGTTTATTTACAAGGATTTCAACTTCTTCAGACAATACGGACAAAATTTCCATACTTACCACACATGGATCTTCTTCAAGCTTATCCAAAGAAGTTTTCAGACTAAGTTAATAAACCAACCCAAACAATCCATGTTAGAAGTGTCAATAGGCAGGCCCAGAGCCCAAAAGCACTGAGATGGAAATTCCTGCCCATGGGCATTGCCCACAGTGTAACACAGATGACAGGAGATGTCCTGTTAGCCTTCCCTTCTGCCAACTTTCTTTCCCAGGGCACCAGGGATGCTGGAGCTTAGCACAGGCTTAGGAACACAAGCATTAAAGGGACAATAACAAGATTTCCAAACGTATTGGGGCTCCTTCCTAAATTACTTCCTTGTATAAAATGGCCAAACTCCATGCAAGATGGGCAGAAGAATGAATACGACAGCAACCTGAAGAATGACTCATTTCTTTCATCAGTCATTTCAAATGTCATTGTGATTAATAAAAACCAAACCACCAGCATTCATCTAGGAGCTAAACTGAAAGACACACTGGATATTGAATGAAATCAATCTACCTACCAACTGCTGCAGCCCCCAAAATTTTGGTCACTAAGCAGTGACTGACATTTTATGCTTCTTTGAACTGTGACTTCTTTTGGCCATCAGCTTTCCTACGCTCCTCCAAGCACATAAGCTGCAACCATCTGACAGCAATTGCCTTGACAACTGATGCTGGTCCCACGAGGACAACAGACAATACTGCCAGCAAAATTCAATAAGCAACGTAATGAAGTCGAACACATCACGGGCAGTTCGTTGTGGTTTCATGGTATGGAGAGTGAGCAGTTTGGAGGATGCCCCGAGTGTCCCAGGGCTATCCATGTCCCAGGGCTATCCATGTTCCAGCCTGGTCACTCACATCTGCTGCTGAGGGTGACCTTAGTACCTCAGATGGGACGGAGAGATGCTGCAAAGCAGCAAATCATAAGCTTGGAGGAGAAGGGCAGCAGGGTGATGCCAGAGGAAGAGTGGTTTAAAATGAAGTGAGGAGATTTGATGCAGGAAAAGCTAGAGGAAGACTTTCAGAGCACAAATCAGGATCACGCACCTTCCTCACATGCAGTTTAAACTTTCTAAGTTTTCAGCTTACTGGCCTTCCCATCATCTGAAGACAAAAATCTAACAAGTCCTAAAAAAACTGAAAAGAAAAAAGCACACTTCTTTTATCTACTCAAGTTCTAATAACTAAGGAAATGCCTTAATTATAAGCATAGGTTAACTGCATGGCATCATTATAAGGCTGATTAGGAGTTGCATGACTGAATTAACTGCATCCCTTACCTTCAGGTTTCTTTGATGTGGAACTTTAATTCAGACTTCCATCATTTTACGACGACTGATTCTAGAGTTATTATAAGCATTCTTTCTTATTTCTTTCTATCAAATGGTAAGTTTTCACTTTCAACTCCAACAAAGATTTCAGTTTCTAATGATATTCAAGTGGCCAGCTGACTCTAGCTAATTTAGCTAACCACTGTGTTAGCATGGAGCAGACAGACTAACTCAGGAGAAGTGGTGTGCTAAGAGGAGCAGTTCTGATTCACAGGGCCTTTAAGCTATCTCCTCATATTTTTTAATTTGTTCCCTATTTTGAATCAAAAAATAATCCCTGAATATCATACAATTCCCCCTTCAACCATAAATCACTACATTTCGTTAAAACCAAGCCTGGAAACAGAGCTGCAATTTGAGAAAACTCAAGATCAGAGCAAGCAATAGACCCCCAGCTAGGAAACAATTCTCTAGAAAAACAAATGTTGCCAAGAAAGCTTCCCACAGCCCAGCTGCCAGAGCACTGTGACTCAAGGCAAGCACCACTAACTCAGCCCAAATGGAAGTGATGCAGACTGCCAGAGAGAACAGCAAACAGAAATGAGGACCCTTTTTGCCAAAATGCAACATTTGTGTTCGTGCTGGCAGTACAGCAAGAGGCTCAGGAAGTCCAGTGTCAGGCCTACAGAGAAAAACCCCTTGGTTTGCAGGCAGCACACCAGGTATTTCACCATATCCAGGAATATTAAATCATCGGTTTTACCTGCAAGCATCACAAACCGAACTTTAAGAAGGCACCTCCAGATAGGAACAGACAATCTTGTTTATCCAGATCAATATATCAGTGCAGGCCTGCAGCATTTCTCCTGCTGAACAAAGATCTGGAGCTATTTAAACAGAGATAACCTGCACCATTACTATTAAGATTCAGCCTTGTGATAATTCCAGCTATATGGGATAAGCTATATTAGCGATCTAAAGGGATGCAACATTTAAAAATTTTAGCAAGGAGCTTATCATTGCCTAGGCAAGATGAAGGACTGCCATCTCTACTTTTTCCTCAGTTCAGAAAAAGATATTAGTGGGAATGCAATGCCTGTGGGGGATGAGAAAGCTTCTCTGTGAGCAAGCGAATCTTCAGAATTGAACCTGAAATGCAGCACTGTGGGAATCATCTTCAATTGCAATAGGCTGAAAGGCTCACAGCATGGTCTGCTCCCAGTCCTGCCAGCCTAGGACAGAAGTCTCCTGGTGAGAGCCTTTACTCAGGCTTTATTTCCAACGCAAGCAAAGAGATGACGACAGTTCAGCCCCGTGAATGGACAAACCTCTTACACCTCTGAGAAACAGGGGGGAAAGAAGGGAAATAAAAAATCCTCACTTTTTCACAACGAGGAACAGTACTGACCCCAAACACCAGTTTTGTTTCTGAGGAGGTCTGGAGACCACTACCCTAAGAGGACAGGCACTTAGAGCCCTCGGGGCACCTCTCAGCCCCAGAGTGACCCTGTGGGTCACTGCCTTGCACCCACCCAGGGCTTCACCCCACAGAAAGCCCCTGCAGTCCTGTTTGGCAGGGCAAGGGACAACAGGCTGCTACACAACACTAAAGCAGCCAAAAGGAACTGTGTTAAGTGAAGCAGCAGTAGGAAAACACTTTGGGCAGAAAAAAGGAAACAGGCAGTGGTGCCAAGGCACCAGGTAATTTGAAATAAAGCTGGCAGGAGTGAGGGCAAGGAAGCTGTGTCTGTGCACAGCTCACAGCTGTGCCAGCTCTGCAGCCCTGCTGCCTCCCCTAATCTCAGCTATTGTAGCTCTCCATGAAAGCAGAGCCTGCTTCTCCTAAACTCTGCCCTTAAAAACACTCCAACACCAAAGCCACCCTGGATTTCTTCTAGCAAAGAAGGCCTCAGAGCAAGTAAGCAGCAAACCATGTGGCCTGCACAGGTAAAAGCTGAGAAAATGGGAAGAAAACAGCTAGTGGGAGAAGCAAGGGCTTTGCTTGGCATCCAAGTGATTTGTGGGGTTAGCTCAGATGCATTGTTCATCCCCCCTGAGCTGAGTGTCCTGCTGCAGGCTGGAGTGACAGACCCTTCCCTTGCAGAGCCAAGCAGAAGGAGAGGGGATCGCTACTGCTCTGCTCCCTGCTGCCAGCCCAGCCACACACACAGGTATTTCATTTTGGGGGTCAGAATAAAATATAGCCACTGCTGCCAGCACAGATCACACATACTCACTTACATATACAACCATGGATATATTTCTTCTTGTGTCAAACACCTGTCAGAGGTTCTTTCTGAAAACCCATCTTTTCAAGAGGCCTTGTTTGTTTAACCTGATGCAAGACTGCTACTCTTAAAAAAATTAAAAATGAGCCTTGTAGGTGTTTCTAATTTAAGAGGCACATGAAGATCAACAAACCTTCACTTTCTCAGGGCTTTAACCATGCTGCTCTTTCAATTGCTTTTCTTCTATGGATTTTACAATTTCCTCCAGATTTTTATAAAATGGAAGAACACAGGGGAATTTGATGCTGCAGGTGAACCCCAATGGGTTTTTGAAAGCCCTGATTGCTGCCAAAGTGTGGCTGTCAGAGCTAACACATTTCTGTAGCTTTGCATAGTACTTCAGAGTGTAAGGAAAAGAAATGAACATAAATTCCCTGTTTCACGGGGACCTTAATCTTGAGCCTTACATCTAAATTATGCCAAAGGCACATTATAGGATTAAATTCTCCCGCCAGCTAAACCAGTATAAATCTGGAGTAATTCCATGATCTGAAGATCCACTGCTAATTAACTAAATCCCCCCAAATCCAAGGAAATTAATAAAACCAAACAATATTAAAAATAAAGTATCTGTTTTTCAGCTAACTCAAGGCTCAGTTCTTTACCGTTTCTCTCATGTTTTGCTGTAGGAATACCACAGACAAAGCCAAAAAAAAAAAAAAATCAATCCTGGGCCAGGAACTTCTAATCCCTGCTCTCAAGGCTGCAAAACAGTGCTTATGACTCCGCTGCTTTTCTCTCCAAATATTACTGTAATGGAGTTTGTTTGTTCTTTTTTAATCAAAAAATAATTGAATTTTTAATTAAATAAACAAACAAATCCTAATACAGCTTATCTGTCTTATCAGCTTTCTGTAGGAATCTGATGTCTTTGAGATACTGATGATCTCTTTGCTCCTGTACAGGCATCCCACCTATGAAACTGCAGCCAATACAGTTATTTTTTCCTTTTAATGCTTGTCACCAGCTGAAACCTTTCTGCTTTGGTGGGAGCAGCTGGAGCATGTACTTATCTACAAAGCCAGGTAATGAGGTGGCAGCTTTTCTTCAATGCTTTGGAAATTCAGCTGTTGGCTATTCTTTCAGCTGAAAACAAAAGTAGCAAATACAAGGAAAATAAAAAAAAATTCGATTGCAATAAGAATGAAAGGATTATAACCTTTCCAAACAAGTGTCCTTCCCCTGGCTCAGCCCTTAACTGTGAGGGTTAGCAGAGAGAACTGGCAAAGCCTGTGTGTGCTATTAAAAACATGCAAGAGGGAGATGTGCTCATGTGCCATGACAAATTACTGCCACTAGGACTTAATCAGGAGTGTAAGCACACATTCCAGATAGGGCAAAACCCCTTGTGATGTTTTTCTGTGACTATAACGGGCTTAGTATTAAAATCCTTCTGTTGAGGGTGCTCACTGGAGGAATATGATAGTGTTTGACTGAGAGAAAGTCCAAGTATGACTCACTTTTCTGATTTTCTACCAGACAGCTGAAGAGTGCCATTATCAATACCTTGCATATGAACTTGCAAGATCAAACTTTTCCTGATTAATTCTTTTATATTGGGTTATAAATCCTGCCTTCCCATTCTCTCCTTCTTAAAAAAAAAATATGGCTGGTCATTTAGAGCTTCTATTTCTGTTCATTGATTCTAATTTTATTCTCTTTTATCTATTGTTTTTTTCTGAGAAATTTCAATATTCTGGTTCTATATAAGACTTTTCCCTTAGTCAGGAACTGCAGTCGGTAATAACAGCAGTCAAGGCAGTTCATTCTGACAAATGCATGTCAGAAAAGGACTGCTGTGACTTTGAAATATTGAAAGTGACTGATAACATAATGTGTGAAGCAGAATAAATGCATAGAAATGGAAGTTTCAGCTGAGCACTCAAAGTATGAACTAAATACAGTGTCAGAGCTCTGCCCTGAAAGCTCTCTGTGCAGGTGGTTCCAATGGCAAATTATTAAATGCACTTTGCAAAAGTGTTTTATGAATAAAATGGCAAACACAATTTTTCCTTGGCCGTGTCATCATTTCTGTCTGCTTGCACACCTTGTTTAAATGGAAAACTTGGGTCTGGAAAGGCATTTGGTTTTTAGGACTGCCATCAAAGCTATGATGGCTAGGATCAGGGCTCTGCTTTATTTGGGGCTAACTCAACCCAGTTGGCACTAAAGCAGAATATAAATCACATTGTTGCACATTGTGCCAACAAGAGTCTCCAACATTATCCAGCTGGTTCATGTCAGCAAACGCTTCTGTCTGTATTGACCCTGCAAAGCCTCTCTGCCACCACCTCTTCTTTGGGATTTGGGCAGAGGTCTTTCCAGTTTAGTGATAGCTCATCTCTAGAACATTTTTCCTCAAGACTACAGAGCAATCAGAGAGTAAAGGTTTCCCCACCCCATCTCCATCTTCCAGCTAATCCAAACCTCTCTAACCACTGCACTCTGATATACTAGTGACCCTGCTGGGGAAACTGTCTGGCTCCCCCTCCCAGTTTCCTCATGATTTCCTTGGGGAGCAACCTAGAGCAACCTACACTGTGGGGTTGCTCTGAGACAAATCAGAAGACTTCTCTGAACAGTTTTTTTAGATTTCTCACTTTGCTAGTCTCCTCCTGCATGGAGCTGAGCAATAAGGCTCCATTTATTTGCCCTCCATAATCACTGCGGAGCACTCAGCTCCCCCCTGTCCTCGCTGCCTCTCCTGTCACTCCCTCTGTTCCTGCAACAAGCTTTCTTCTTCCTCATATCCTATTTCAGCAAGGGAAGACAACTCTGCTATGAAAGCTGCTTCCACTCTTCCTTGGCTCCACATTCTGGAGACTTTCCACGTGCTCTTTTTCTCTTTCCCTACCCCTGAACTTGGCTGAAGTCATAAACCAAAGCTAGCACCTTCTTCACCTACTGATGAGTCAAGAATGGGTGACAAACAGCAGATGGGTGTTTTACAGCAGGGCAAACCTCTGCAGGCCTCTGAGGTAGCCTCTGTTGCAGCAGTTCTACTGGTGGAAGCAAAACTCTTAGCTCAGATATGGATAAATCCTTCCAGCTGTCATTCCATCAAGTTCATTTTGGCCTTGAAAAGAAGCTTTATTTTCAGGCCTTCTATTTTTATCTGGAAAACAGGACTAGCTGAAAACAAGCTTTATGGTCCAGCTAAAGGTTAATTACTTTTTGAGGCAACAAAACAGGTTAGTAAAGATCTATTATTCCTTGCTCTTTAGCTACTCTTGATCATTTTAACTGAAATAGGTTGACCAGTGTTTTGAGCACTTAGGCCAAGAGCCAAGAGCCTTTGGTAGGTACTGCTGGTGTGGGGTAGGTGGGCTAAACCCTTACTTGTGGTTATTATGGTTCTGTCTATCATCAAGGCAGCTGCATGACTGGATCATTCCTATTTCCAGGGAAACCTTTGCACTCGTTTTCCACCCCGCTCTAAAGGCAATGCTGCTGCTCAGCAGAGCCAGAGTCAGTAGTTACACCTGTTCCTCTCAAGAGTGATGCACACTAACTTAGAGAAGGCAGCCAGAAAAGAAAAAACTGCACTACAGGACAGTGTGCACTGACGGTAAACCTAATCTCTGCTTCAGGAATTCATAAAAGGCAAGTTCTTGGAGGGAAGCCAAGAACTCACTGAGATTTCTTTTAGCTTTACTGTCATCAGATTTATAACCAGGCAGTTTCAAATTCTGCAGCCATGTACTTACTCACTCCATAAAACTTTAAAACACATGAACAACTCAGCTTACAATAAATGTCGCTTCCATATAGTTGGATGAGCAACACTGTTTCCACTGACTGTACTGCACACCTCACTGGGTAATATCTGGCCATTTTACACGCCAAGTTTGAGGTGCCTAAGGCTAGAGAAGTGGATAGAAAGTAGAAAGAAATAGCTTGCAAAGTGCTATCTACTGGTAATTTAACATATCTCAATTAGACTGTTTTCTTTGGGGTGGCTCATGGGTAATGATGGGGAATTAATATGCAAGAGCATAGCCTTACCTGGTTTGCCTTTGTGAAACTTTGAACACAGGGCCCTTTCCGAAAGTGAGAATTGATTAGGAAAAAGAATGAAGCTGTCTTTTTCTTTGTACCTTTTTTCCCCAACATGCAGCAAGGTTGGAAGGTTTTCCTTCACCACAGCACTGCTTGGATGCAGAGGTGCCTTCCCATGGTGAAGCAGGCAGACCTCTGGTGCTCATAGCTCTGCGTGAATGCAAGAAGATCTAATGCCTTTCCTTATGATTTTCTTCCTCATGCTTCTTCTCAGTGCTGCAACCTCATGATTCTTTAACTCACCCCATGAATTAATGGTATGGTATATTTAAAAAGCCCTAATCTGCTCGCTGCCTTTATATGTTTTGATTGATAATTTTTCACTATGTGTATGTAATAAACTCCAGATCTGCTGCAGAATCCTTTAACCTACTCATCAGTTAATATCACGGGAGATTAAGGAGTTGCTAAAGTCTGTCTTTCTGTAGGCGTTTCCATCAGCTGTTAGTCATGAGTTTACAGTGGGACCTGCAAGCACCAGATGCACACCATCAGGAATCAATAAAGCCATTTCTCCTGCTCTCCCAGCACGATGTGTGGGAGCCACAGTTTCTCTGCAGTCCTACAGCCAGCAGCCCCCGCAAGTGAGCGAGATGGGGATGGGCAATAAAGCCAGGAAACACTTCTGATGACAGTGCAGGGATCTCCAGAACCTGCAGCTCTGCATTAGGCAGATAAAAGAGGATGCAAAGGGACAGTGTCAGATCATCTGGCCCTTGGGGAAAGCTGTTAGCAATGTGCTCAGACAGGATTGCAGAGCACTGTGAGTCTGGAGTAGAAAAAAGAAGAGAGAATAGTGGAGGGACAAAAGCTTACTCTTAGGGCTATCTCATGAAGTAATGGATGCCATTTTTAAAAATCAGAATGAAGGCACATCTTTTCTTAGAATTCTTTTGAGGTTACAGGTCTTCAGCCCGGATCCAGTGGCCTGGAGCAAGGTGTGCAGAGTGTGAGCCTTCTACACCCCAGCGGGGCAGGCAGCTGACTGAGCAGCGCTTCCTCAAGGTGAGTTTTGAGTTCCCTGGAATGAATGGCAATTACAGTTTGTCTTGGAGGACTTGGGTCAGCAAAAAGGAAGATGGACGTGTTTTGAGACCTAGAGCCTGGTGCAATTCCCAGTTTTATCTCTAAAAGTCTCATGTAGACAGCAAGAAATAGGATAGACTGGTTATTTTGTATGGTCAAGAAATCTTACATTGGGTGTGGTACTTAAGTTTTTTTTTAGTATCCTGGTTATCTGAGAAACTACCCTGTTACTATGTGCTACTCTGAAGTTAAGGCTTTTATTAACAATGACTACATCTGAATAAATTAAGACTAAATTCTCATGTCAGATTGCTCAGAAACCTGGAATTAATTTTGATTTTTTTCCCTCTCACCAATGTAATTTCAATTATATGAACTTGTGACATGATCTAAGAGCAGAGTCTCAAAATTAAACTCTTCTAATTTAAATTCAGGGGTTTGCTTCAAGTCATATAATTCTCCCAATTTGCAGTGTTTCTTAATTTTCTGGAATTATTAGGAAAAAAAAGTGCTTTGGGTAGATTTAGGTAGATTTTACTAGTTTGTGCACTATATGTTTCAGAATGTTTTATATACAGCTCAGAATACTACCTAGAAACTACCTAGACAAAGTTGATCTCTTACGAAGGCATCCACTTTCTGTACATGATCACTGTATTTAATAATGAAAAATCCAATTACATCACTATTGTCAGTCCTCTGCAGGATTAGGGTATAATCCAAAACTCCTATTTTCCACATAATTGGTAAAAGATAAGTCAGAGAATAAGTGACACTTCCTTGGGTTTTCATTAAAAGAATATGAAAAAAAAAATAAGAGAGGGGTCTTCTCAAAGAAAGGGGTACATAGTCCCAAGGGCAGAGAAAAAGAAATCAAGGTATTTAGGAATAAAGTAATTTTCCTTGTACTGGAGTCTTTGGACATAAGTGACCTCCAAGACACAGAATGAAAATTTAAGGAGAGAGAATTAATGGTGAGAAGACAGGAAGAACACATATTTATGGCTCAGGGCAGGAACTTTCTAAGACTCAGGATTTTGCTGACGAGATGTAAAAAGGACAGGAGAATATCCATACCATTTATTTAAAGCAGCTGGCTAATGATTTGCCAAGGGGCAGTCTGAAATGCCATACAATGGCTCTCTTCTTTCCCTCCAAAGTTTTGGAGTACCACTTGCTGCTAGGGAGGTGTCTTTGGGCTTGCCATGAGGAAATCATAATAAATGTCCATTTCTTTCCCCCCTTAGGACAAGAGGATGTGATTGGCTTCTCTAGCAGCAGCACAAATTCGCTGTGACTTTTTGTGAATAATGTCAAATTCAGACTGAGGTTTCTGCAGAAGCTATATGGTGGTTGTACCTTCCATACATTTTGCCCTCACGTACCCCCTTCCCACAGACAACCACCAGGAATTATGGAAATGCTGCTGCTTCTTTTGGCACACAGACAACTCCAGGTGTCCATCAGCCTGTGCTTGGCTGGGGAGGTGCATTTGTGGAAACAGCTGATGAACAAGCAAGAGCCCCACACTTTTCTTTTTTAATCTTCCTGTTATCACTATTTCCTTTTTACCTAGAGGAGCAGAACACACACGGATGCCCTTTGGGATATGAGGGGTGCAAAACAACTACAGCTTGATTTTTCAGTGGTTTTGGGTGTGACAGGTTCCAGTTACCTAAGAGAAAAGCTGGCTGCTGGCCTCTGCAGAGCACAAAATTAGTACTTCCTCTCCCTTTGCCTCAAGCGTGCAGTGTGGCCGGGACTGAAGTGCAGAAGAAGAGAGCGAAACAGCAGAGAAAGTGGGGACATGAACAGGATTCTAGCACTTTGCTGCCACCCCTCCTTGACCCCCACCAAAAGGCAGCCCCCAGCGCAGTGCCTGAGCCATTGCTGCAGCACTGCAGGAAGCACAGACATCCTATGAAATACTCTCAAAAGCGTCTGCAATTATATTTATACCTCCCAGGGGTGCAATGGAAGTTTTAAAGTTTAAGGCTGAAAAGAATTCTTAACAGGTGTCAAATTTAGTGTCACCACACAGCTCCTCATGAACCAAAAGACACATCCTTTTCAAGCTCTCCTAGGAAATTTGGCAGTTCCTATTATTACAGCCGCTGTCATTACCTTGAAAGAAAAAGATACAGAGAGGGAAAACTGACATGCTGCCTGGAGGCTGCTGGTGCTCAGAAGGTTAAGTCTTAAGTGGGAAAGAGAAGAGGACAGCAATCTACCTGAGGACATGGTGTATACAATCTAGCTTGTGGCACAGCCAGTTGTGTTTGTTAACATTTGCAACAACACGAATGAAGCCATCAGGATGCTACGACAGATCCATCTTTTAAATACTACCCAGCTTATTTTCTGTATTATTTGTGTTACAGCCACACACCTATTTTCAGGATGGACCCAAAGCATCTTTTTCAGAGAAAGATTCAGGCAGGGACTGGTCACAGATGCTGTGTGGGACCCCAGCTGGCTGCTCTGCCATTCCCGTGCAGCAAAAGGCCAGTCTCACACCGCAGTCAGGCCATTCACTGCTGCTCATGTCTTTGTTTCGGCACAGAAGGGATTTTTTTGTGTGTGAAAAAGAAAGGTCTCAAAGACCCTTTTTTTACACTGCTTCCTGTTGATAAACTTTACCACAGCGTTACCTTGACTGCAGCTCATGCCCCATACCTTTAAAGAGAACTGGTGAGTGTTTACACCTCTGTCTCTTTTCCTTTTTCTCTTGGAATCACCTGAATGGTTCAGAAAAATTACTGAAAAGCTTTAAACGTGTGCCTGTGCTTCCTGCACAGAGAACAAAATCTCCTGTAAGCTTGCCAGACCTTTTACAGCTGCACTCTAGGGATTTAACACTGTGCAGCTTATGGCTTTATATGAAATTTCTTTAAAGAGAAGACCTGTATTTTCATGTAAATATATTTATTTTGGGAAAGATCGAGAAGTGCCAATATATTTTAAACCAGTTCCCTGCTGCATTAAAAACGTGAAATATTCATGTGAACATTTGCTAATCCTATACAATGGATCTATTCCTCTCTCTATTTAGCATGCAGGCTGCAGCTGCTGAAGGTTGTTGAACCGTTTCATTAGGAAGAAATGTAAAGATGATGTGTGAAAACCACATGGATGTAAAGTTAAGGAACAGTACAGAAGTGTGTGAAGAACAGAACCTTGTAAGCTACCCTGTAAGCATGATTTCTCTTTCATATGTTTCTTTCTTATATGGTCTTTCCGTGTTTTAAGCTGTAAATTTATATTTATGCACATAATTAGAAATGCTATATAATATGCTCCTATAATACTGAAGTAACAGTATAAGCACAGCAGCACACATTTTCAGAGTGTATATCTTAGGCTCTCTAAATTCTGCAGGAGGTAGTATCACTCCAAGCAAATTCCAGTTTCTCTGTTCAGCCATTATTCCTGCTAATGTAATGAGTTATTTTCTCACCAGTGCTAAGTTCTGCATATCCACCCAGATTGCTCCTGTGGCCCAATATCTGACAAATAATCCCTTTCTTCATCTACCTGAACTCTGACAACTTTAGCAGGAAATCAAAAATGAGTGCCTATGATCCCTGATTCCACCAGGGGACAACATATGACCTTGGGATTTCATTTAAGTCTCCTGATGCTATGGAATCCCTAAGCATTAAGTGGAAATGGCATTTGCTTTCCTGAGAGATGCTAATATTTAAGTATTGCTTCAAAGATCCTCAGATAAAAATACCTATATATGTGCAAATTTTTATGCCTCTTTCTGCTTTCCTATAGCTCCAAGATATAATAATATACTGAAAAGCTGAAATTTTCTTATGAAATAAAATTGTACTTGGAAATGTCAGGCCTGCACAGACCAATGATCCAGGAGTTGCTGAAGGCAGTGTATCAGAAGGAGCTGTAACCCAACCCCTCTATGTGCTGAATACTGTGACCAAGAAGAAACTCTCATTCCAGAGCCAGCCATAACCACTTTCCCCCTGTGCCAAGAGCTACACCCAGTATATAAACCTTGTCACAAGCAGTCTCTGAGGGCAGTTTGGATGCATCCACCCTGACCTGCAGAGCAGCAGTGGTGGGCATGAAGAATGCAGGCATCAGCTGTGCCATGTCGCTTGGCGGTTTCCCCATGTTCAGCAATAAAGATATGGGCTGTGAAATTCCCTAATGTCTTTCAATTTTTGTACTCGAGCTGACATGGATAAGGCTGTGAAGAGGGTAACTTAACACCTCGACAAGCACCTGAGAACTATGGCAGGTGGAAGAATTTCTTCAAAAGATCACAGGAAGGAATTCTACTCCTTTGTTTTGAATAGAGACCCCAAACAGTAGAGTGCCAGAGATTTTAAGCAGAACCAGCCTGGACACAGATGGAATATCAAAGTATTACAGTATTCAGTAAATATTTACCTCTAATACTCTTTGTAATATACAAAGCATACGTATGTTTCATTAAAATTAAATTTTTCTTTGATTCTCTGAAGTTCTTTATGTTGCTTCTATTGTTAGCACAAAATTCAGCAATATCACTCCCAACATGGAACAGATTCGAAGAATCCAAGTCTTCTCTGTTCATGCAGTAGATTCCTCTGGATCTTCAGTGTTACTTGGCTACTTTCCCCCCACCCCCACAGTCTTTTGACAAAAGCAAAGGCAACAGCCCAAATTAAGCATATTTTGTATGTTCACCTGGCAGCCACACAACAGAAGTCCCATGGCAGCAACTCTAAAATTTTCTTCATGCACATAACACAAACCAACAGAAACCAGGTTGAGAGACCAGATTCAGAATGAAAAAAAGGATCATGGTATTAGCCCACATCTTCTCCTGAGCACCAAATTGCAGATATTACACTTTTTAGAAGTTTGGTAGTTTTTTCTACATTTCACACACATCCTGATTTAGGAATCAATACTGGAGTGAAGCAAAAAGTACTGCAAAGGCACAACACATACATTAATTTAGTATTTCTGATCCTAATAGAAACACAGTACCAGTAGCATCTCTAGAGATGTCACTTTTGTAGCCCAAGAGATTGGTAAGTACAGAGATATGCATCTATGCTTTTGGGTTCTAATAGCGGTCTTTCCACCAAAACCATCAAACATTCTTGTTTATCCCCTTTAGTTTTCCCATCAATGTCCAAATTCACTTTCTTTTTCTTTAAGAAACAGCTTCTATAATAGGAAGGGTTGAGTTATGCTGACTCTCCATAACAAATGAAGCAACTCTTCCCTCATTTTCCTGCTAATGAAGTTGAGTTTATCTCAATAATGTTTTTCAGAAGAAACAAGAACAATTCAAATAAGAGCAACACAAAGTGTTTTTAATGCAGTTTCTAGAAAAGTGAATAATTCAATGTCTTGGAGAAAATGAATGCCTACGCAAGAAATGGACTGCAAATACAAGATGTTTTTTCTTCACCGAAAATTAAATTAAAAGAAGGGTCCTGGGCTGAAACTTTCCCTTAGGACCTGCTCCTCCTACTCCAAAGGCTTACCTTTGTGAGAAGACATCTCTGTAGGGGCTGCCGTGCTGCAGGGCGATCCCGTACCCTCTGTCGGCCACAGTGTTCCCGACCGTGTAGAAGGAGCACTCGGCGTCGTTGATGGCCACGTACTCCAGCACCGCTGCGTCCCACACAAAGGCATAGTTCCCGTGTTTCACCTGTGGCAAACACAGGAAAAGCTCAGACCACAGACTGCCAAGTGCCCCTGGAAATGGGGCAGTTTCAGCACAGTCTGATCTTTAAAGGAAGTGAAGTTTGGATGCCCAACTGCTGCCAGCACCAAAGACTCTGGCGCCACGCAGGGCTCGGGCTGAGCACCTCGGCTGAAACTGAAGACATGTGTCCTGAAAACAACGTGCCATCAATGATGCAGTGTCACAGAGGAAATCTGGACTGTCCCTTTTCAGGGAACAAAGGGAACATCACG
Source organism: Drymodes brunneopygia (assembly GCA_013400955.1). NCBI lineage: Eukaryota > Metazoa > Chordata > Aves > Passeriformes > Petroicidae > Drymodes > Drymodes brunneopygia. Next base: position 177,741 of record VZTZ01028190.1, on the reverse strand, counting down.
GTCCCTCCACCAACGCTAAATTCCACATGAAGTCTCCCCCTGTTTTTATTTTGAGGTGTAAAAACAACCATTTAGAGGCAGGGTAGGTATTCCCATTGGGAGAAATATGGGAGGGTAGGCATGGATAACCAGCAGGAAGATCACAGTTCAGGATGGTCCACATTTCAGTCATGCTTCAGGTTGTGACAGAGTTCACAAACAGCCATTTGTCTTATGGGTTCTGTGGGTAAGATCACACCAAGCAGATTTTTTGGAATTACTTTTCTCAGCATGAGGCATTTTCACATACCTTCAAAGACTCTCACAGAACAAGATCACGTAAGCCATTTTAACTGTTTGACTAAGATAAATCTAGCCATCTCATTACACTGAAAAGCTTTTAAAGTAACATTTTTCCATCCATTCATATCTGAAACAAATCCAGATTTTTTTAAGATTTAAATATATGTGATGTATACAAAATTTCAGCATTTATTCAGAAGCAAGCCTTTAAAAACAGAAATTCAGTCTATACAAATCAATGAATTTCTGCTTTCCAGACAATCATGTTTTTCTGAAAAAATAGGATTTTCTAGCTGCTCTACCAGACCCAGATCTTTTACATGTTTTCTGTTTTGTTGGTCTGTGTGTCAGACCTGAAGAATCACTCTGCTTTTATTCCTGCCCCTCTGCTTGGCTTCACTCGGCACTTTCCCTGTGCTGTATCAGGCAACTAAGCTGTAAAACCAGGCTGAATCCATTGACTTTGTACATCTAATGGGAATAAATACGTGACAGCTAAGTGAAAAGTAAACAAAACACAAAAAGGCCATGTGGGGCCAGGCAATCCAGAGAGAATTCAAAACCAAGTCAGCATATCAAAGTAAGCAATGTCAGTACATCATTTAGATTAGGCTTTGACAATGTAGATTATGTTTTTAAAGACTGTTTACATATAAAAGTTACCGAAGCAAGCCACACCGTCTGCTTGCTCACAAGATGTAGTGCATAAGGAACGATTGCATTTGGGACACATTCCTTTTTACTGCAGGCCTGGCAAGGGAATATTTCCTATTTCCATCTGTAGGCATGGCAGGGGGAGGATTTGTGCAGAATTTGGAGCAGAAAGGGAGCCATATTATCTGTGGACTCCACAGGATGCACAGGATAAAGAAAATTCATTTCAAACTGCACACACACGCAAGTGCAGGACTGGGTCAGTTTTAATCTTCAGACTGAAAATAGTCAAGAATGGTTTTTCTCTCCTCCCAGTGGAGGTTTAGGTCTATCTAAACAGGCAGGGAATAAGGGATAGAAGTGAATTTGCAGTTAACAAACAATACAACTCGTATGCTTGTCCTACAGGCACCGCCACTCACAGAGCTCTTCCTAGCATGGGTTGTTCTGATCTTCCTACAGGCACCACTTGAGTAAGAAATAGCATGACTGAGAAAAAAGCCCTTCCTAGGAGAATTTAAAAGGATAATGACTCAGCCTGAAAAAGGACCATGATGTGCAGAGAACAAGGGAGAGAAATAGGAGACAAAAGCAGATGATCAGAAGTGGGCAAATGAATCCTGAAAAGGATCAGATGGACTTTCTGAACAAAAGAATTAAGGGAAAGTGGGGTTCAAAACCCAAGTAATTTTACATGTGGGACATAATCTTTGAGGTGATGGAAGGAGCAGAGGGTTATGTTTTGACACCCGCTTTTGTCCTAACCCGCCTTTTTATCATCCTAGTGCATTGTATTCACCTAAGTGCTTGTAAAGAGACTTATCAGCTGCTCAGCTGGTCAGGAAAAATTCTCTTGATTTAGCTGCCTCACTGTAAAACAACTCACAAAGAGAATATATAAAAGTGGTAAAAGCACTTACTGTCAATAATATCTGTGATGAAGTGGAATATATAAGATCCTCAGAGCAGAGCTGATAATATCACAGTTCAGGTTCCCATGAAGATATTACTTTTCATAGATAAGATCACGGTGAGCCTCACTTAAAGTGCATGGGGCACAAAAGAGATTGAAGAGCCAGAAGGGATCACTCCCATCATCTACCTTCAACACATGAATGCTCCATGCATTAAAATACATCCTTTTTAGGATTTTTTCCCTATTCACTTACAAATCTGAGGAATTCAAAACCATGGAGCAAACCTAAGTTGTAATTGTCATGCTTGCAATCTTCCTTCTTAGAGAACTACTTCTTGGTCTAACATTTTTTGTTGCTATTCAGTGTATTTATTCTTACTACCTAATTTTTTTTTATATAAAACTTTCTTACGTCATTCCCAGGTATTTTTGCTCTGCAGTTCTAAACACTCAGTCACACTTTGGGGCTGACATCTTTCAATTATTGATGGATCTTTCTGTGACTTAGCTGAGCTGGATATAGCTTTCTTTAATCTCTCCTTGCAAATCTATTAGTTTGGCCCTTCCATTAGCCGTGACACTACTTTTGAACTGTCTCCAATTCTTAATTTTTATGCATGGGAGAAACACCTGTTTCACTAAGAGAGAATCAGTTATCTGGCAGCTCTGGAGCTATAGGATTTCCTTCTTAGCATACTCTTCTTCTGAGAATTGGTCTAAACTCCCTGCCCATGGATCTTTCACACAGCTCAAGAAAGGTTTTAGCTTAAAAGACTAAGAATAAAATTTTGCTGGAGTATAGCATACCTGGAACACTGCTGATATTTCACAGATTTGCACCTACACTATGGAAAGAGGGGATGATGCTCTCTCTGTTAAAGGACAAAGGAATTTCAGAACGAAGTGTCAATTAAAAACTTTTATCCTTCTCTCCCTCCCTCTTACTGTGGGAAGCATATATTTTGTAGCTCTTCAATAGCTATGTGGGAAACTTCTGCTCTGGGCCTCAAAATCAACACCAAAAACTTCAGCGCTGTATTATGAGAAAAAGTTAAGGAACTTACATTCAGCCAATTGTGGGAGCCAAATGAAAGCAGAATCTCCTTGGAAAAAGGAATGGATCTTACACATGTAAGATGTTACACATGTAACTCACTGCTCCCAGAACTGAGTTGAGTCCCTGATTCTACATTTCCTCATCATTATATTGGCCTTTTGTGCAGAGAGAGCAACATTTCAGGATGGTGGCAGATCTGGATGCTGTTCACACATGGCCATGCAGCCCAGGATGGCCAGGGAGGTGTTTGCAGGAGGGCAGCACATTATCATTCTGCAGCCTCCCCAGCTTTCCAGCATGGAGAACTGTTCCCTGTGGCTCCTGCCTGTCACTATGGCACAGGCTAAAAAGACTTTTTGAGTATCTGATATCTATTGTCATAGGGGAGAAAAAAACCAAAAGCAGGCAAAACTGAAACTGTTAGCTGTTCATCACTTGAACTCATGAGCTAGTGTGGTCATTAAGTGAAACTGGGAGGTGTGGTACTACAGAGAAATTCTTGACTTGACTTCATGGTCGTGTGAGCAATTCTGAACAAGTTACTGTAAAAAGAGTTGTTACACAGAACAGGGGTCATCAGCACACATTAGATGTTAAAACTGTTTCTGCAGTGCTGCTATATTTCTATTTTCTATCACCAAACATGTACAAAACTTTTCTTTGCTGAAGCCCTGTCTGTAGATATTAGCTAAAATTTATCCTGGATGATTCCACCAAAAACCAGTTGAGTTATAAGAGGAAAGCATTTAAAGCCATTACACTGTTGCATATGCACATATTTTATGCCAAGAGGGATGTGGATAGTATTTCTTGTTACAGCTAACCCGCTCATGCAGAATAAGTTGAATAATGTATTTGTGTACAACTCTGGCATTCTAAAAGCCCTTTCTAGGTCTAGCAAATGTTAAATTTCAGAAAAAATAATTGTAAGTAAACAAGAACCAATTGCTGCAATTTTTCATACTTGTATTCTTAGATAATATCTTTTCTGTATTTTGAATTCCTCTATAAAAGAAATACAAAGAATCCTCATGAAAGAAAAAAAAAAAAACCACCACAGTAGATTGCAGGTCAAAAGGAACTGGCAGTTATTTTTCCTGCAGACCTCTTTTAAATATTTCAACGTACATAAAACGTGTTAACTGTTATAAAAACAATGGAACTCATAAGGCCAGGGAAATCTTAAGTTTGAACTAATTAGAATGATATTTATTTTCTAGAAGAAAATCTTAAAATTATTAGATAACGCTGATGAAGCCTGTTTTCTGAACATCCTGTGCCTACACCCCGGAGACATTGGTGGTGCTTTTCCCACTCCTTTCCATTATCAGTCAGGTGCTGACTGCTGTACACCTTTCCCTGCTTATGAAGTTGTCAGCTTCAGTGTTTGTTGTACTTTAGCCAAGAACAGAAGCAGACTCCTCTGCAGCATAGCAGCAGCAGCTCTAGCTCTGATCCAAACCAAATCAAGGACACTGATTAATCACCTGCTCCATACAGCACTTTGAGAGTCCTGTTCTCCAAAACAGACCATTCCACTGCACTGACCACACAGAGGAAAAAACACCATCCAGTGCTGCTAGCTAGACCTATGCCCATCAGCGTGGAGCTGAGACTTTGGCATACATAAGTACATAAATCAAATCTTCAACATGCTCAACAAGTGTGCAGCAGCTACAGCCTGCAGAGGGCTGTGCTCCTCTCTGCAGAACAGCCTCACCAAAGGCTGCTATCACACAAAGAATGAAGGAGAGGGGAGAAAAAGGAATGAGCATTTGCAAATTGATGAGTGAGAGCTGGTATATGTTATGTGGATATTGTAGTCCAAAATGTGAAAAGAAAAAGGTGAAATCTGAGGTGGAAGCCTAAATCTAGATTTTCAGATCGTCAGATGTTGGCAAACAGCTTGATGGCATTCACAAGACAGGTTTTTTTCAGCAGAAGGGAATGGAGACACTTTCCATAACCCTCTTGCAAGAGGCCAAAACAGTTGCTGTTTATTGGACTGCAGTGGAAGTCAGATCTGCCTTCAGAGAAATTCTCATTTGCTAATTTGTTTTCCTCAGGGCACCAAGGTTTCAAGTCTTGCTTTTGTTCACAAAAGTACAGATCTAGCTGACTTCTATTTGGATCCCAGTGAAATAAAACCTTACATTTCAGCTTTGTTGAATAGAACCCCCTAATTTACAAAAGTAAATCATTCCTTACATCCAAAGTACATTTTTGGAGCTTCTTGTCCCATGCTCTTGCAGGACAGCACGTGTGCCTGATCTGCATAACTTAAGAGTGAAATGCACTCATGTAATCAGGGAATCTGAATCTGAGCAACAGCTCTGTGAAGAGCAAGACAGGAGCTGGATTCCCCTGGTGGTATTAGAACACAGAATAAAAATTCATATATATATTTATATATACATATAAAATTCTATTCAAGGCAACCAGCTACTACCACCACCACCACCTTTAGTATGTGATTTTGCAGGGTCTCTAGAAAGTTATTTAAATTCAAGGGCCACTACTTGAAAAACACTGAAATGTATTCTTTGTGCTTATTCAAACAAAAAAATGCTGAATAGTTTCTAAAAGCATCATTGAGCCCAGAAGCAAACAGCAGGAAATGAAACATCTGGAGGCTTAGGGGAAGAAAGAAGGGGTTAGAAATCCCAGCCTCACCTCCTCTTCAGAATGAGGTTTATCTTTAATTACAGTGTCTCATATCAGCTGGAATGGCATGTCTATTTGTTACACATAAAACTTAATCAGGAAAAGCATGAATTCCTCATATGCAGCCTGCCACCAGCTTCTTGAGAAAAGCCTCATGATCACATGTTCACTTGTTACACTGGGCAGACCTTGAATAGTTCATCCAGAATAAAAATTACTCAGGTATGAGAGCTCTGTAATGAGAGGGCAGTGTCAGAACTTGCCCGGTGCTCAGTGCCTTCACATTTTGCCACTGTAATTAAAGGTATCTTGTAAGTTAACAAGAAAGAAAATAACAAGCAGAGCAGAACAGCTGAGGCCAATTGAAGGTGCATTGCTGGGGGTGGTGGGAGAGCAGAGGCAGCTGCTTCTTCAGGTGATCACAGCAAAGCACTAAAACACCAGCAGACCATGCTGATCACTGGCATGCAGCTGAACCACGGGTTTGCTACAGCAAACATTAATTTCAGAAGGAAGACACACAGGAGAAAAAAATAAATCTCAGCAAAGCAGGCCTTTGAAAGGTAAGGAAGCAATATCTTTTTTTATTATGCCAGTTTCTCACTTATTTTTTGACAACTAAGTGCTGCAGATAGCAATGCATGCTATTTTAAGAGTCTCACTAGTGAAGGTCATATACAGAAATTATATGAAAGCACTTCAGAAAATTAGATCTGTGATAACCAACTGGCAGTCTCAATAATGAGGCAAATTTAAACCAAATGTTGCTAAAGGGATTCCCTTCTTCTGATAAATTAATATTTTTGTGGCAGTTAATTCCCAATAAAAGAACATTTAAATGAGGAAATGTACATAGGCCAATACTCTTCATTTGGGAAAAAAATAATTTGTGGATTAAAGTACCATGAAGAAGTTAAACAGAGTTGAATATAGAAAATCAACATCCCTCTTTATATTAAATTAATCCAGCATGATGCTTACTGAAGGGTTCTTGTCACCCTTCTTTAGAGCAGAAGCCTAACTGCAATTCTTGGGCAGCATTCTTTTTTGAAAGACACACTGAATACCAACTGCAAGGAGAGAAAATCATTAAAAGTCAAAAAACTACTCATCAAAACCATTCATCAAGCTGAAACATCAACCACAAGAAAAATCTTTGCAAACTACCAGTGATACTGAAGAATTCTTCCATAAAAGCTCATTTGAAATAATACTTTCATTTTAGAAACTCATTTTAAAGAAACTGACTTATCTTTCAGTCTTTTATATTACTTGTACATGAGCCCTGACCACTTTCCTGGTGGTAATAGGATTCAAGATGTCCCACAACTCACACAAAAGATTTTAACTATCTTCTTTTGAACCATTGTTCTCTTCTCTTTTTGATAAGCATCTCCTGCCCAGATATGGAAGGAGCCAGCTTGGTCGAGACACAGCATCTTGAAGCTTCAAAAGAAAAAGCTTCCCAGCCTCTCTTTTTTCCCTCTCTGAAATTACACTGCACAGCAATTTTGCATGTGTCCCCTCATTCTGCTAACCTGCAGGAGACAGGAGGCACCAACTGCTGGCAACCTGCACAAGCTTGGGCTGGAGCATGAAGGAACAGGTTTGGATCATGAAGCTCAGTGCTCTCACACCAGTTTGCTTGCACACAGACTTTGGTTGTCTCAAAAGCCTCATCTTCCTCTGGAAAACCTACATGAAACCACTTCTCTTCTCTGGCAGTGAATCTTCCCCCTAAGTGCAGCAGGTCATGTGGCCATGGAAAGAAGGAAATTGAGATTTGTACCCACCCCTTCAAGTTTCTACCTCAGCAACACCGGGCATCCCCTTTCTCTAGGAGCTCAATAAAGGCTAGCATGTGGTACCTCTAAGTGTTTCTTTCAGAGGACTGTAAGTTCAGGCTGCTGCCCAGACTGGTTCCTAATGCCACCACACCATCCCTTGCCACTGGCTTGTCAGGTCTTTGGGGACCCCACTGCTGAATGCATTTTGATTCTTGCAAGAGTGTGCTTTGAGCCCACAGGAAAGGAGAACATTACAGATTTGAGCTATGAAGGTTTTCTCTTTCTTTTGCAGTTTAGGACCCATGGAAGATATCAGGAGCTGTGGGAGGGGGACGAAGACCAGTGCAGTCAAATTTTTTACTCAGTTTGGACTGCCTTCTTGCTATCACCATGCAGACAACTGAGAAGATGGCATGACAGAACACCTTGTCACATAAGACCCTGTAAGTCTCAAAGCTCTCTCCTGTCCCTGCTGCCCTGCCTGCAGCCCATGCCGCAGTCACAAACTAGGAGGCAAACCCCTCCCACAAAACACGAATACAAAGGGTGCTGTCAGAGTCATTCACAAGGCACAGCCAGGGCTGCCAGGCAGAGCAAAGCCAGGTAAAGGAGCAGGCACAAGAGTTCTGGATGTGCAAAGGTGAATAAAGATGTCAACAGTGTTCAGAAGGAGTTTCAAGTTCAGGCAGCACCCAAAACAGTGTACCAGCACCTGAGCACTCTCCATAGCCAGCCAGGGATTTTATGTTTACTGCTTCTCTAATTCCAGGTGACAGCTGGCCTTTTGCATCCTCACAGAGTGAAATACTTACAGCCCTTGCCTTCAAATGTACACAGAGCAGTCCTTCTCTGGCTACAGGCATTTCCACTTATCCAGGGCTGCAACATTCATTTGGCACACCTTTGTAAATAACAAATGAAGTGCAAGTCACACACTTCCCCTATATTTGCTCCTAATTCATCCTGACCTGCCCACACCAGAGCTCAGATGCCAGAAATCAGTTTACAGATGACAGAACTGAGAAACAGCTGCCAAACATCACCTGAAAATAAATAAATTACTGAAAAGCAATCACTTGTGCTGGAGGAGTCATTCAGGACTGGTATTTTTCATGAAAGATTTTTAATCCCTTCTTTCTGCTGAAACAGGAATCAACAGAAATTCCTGGGCAGAACACTTTATACAAACTCAGAGATGTAATGTTTAACACAGAACTTTTGCCTTGTGAAAGTGATTGAGCTGGACAGAAATTAGTTATCTTCCTGCACAAGGAATTTCAAGATTTTTAATTAAGGAAAAATGTCACAAATTTTGGGACCAAAAGCAGTAAAAAAAACAAAAAACAAACTGGAGAATATTTTATTTGAAAAAGTTGACTTCAGTCTGAATTACTTTCCCTGCAATGGATTAACATTTCAAAATGAAAAAAAGGTTTTGATCAAAAAGAGGTAATAGTTGAATATGAAAATACCCCATGATGACATGTTGACGATTTTAGTGCTTTTGAAGCTATACAATATTTTATAAAAATACCATCTTCCTTACACAATTTCAGTTTCAATTATGGTTATATTCCACTGAATAAATCCCTAATGATAATTCACTCTGGTTTACTTGAGCCATGCTTTTAGGTATCTTATAAAATTCTAAATTTATATAAGTAGAATCATTAAGGCAACAACCAATTGTATTTTCTGCTCCACACCTGATTTCCTATGAGTCTAATAAATCATGGAAATTTATGTCTCTTTATGTATTGCCCAAGCCCTTCAAATTCAAACTTGGACAAAATATGCTGAGAAATCTCATTATATCATAAACTAGGATAGTTCCTTGGTAAACCTGCAATACAATTAGTGACCAAGTCTTATTTATTTTCTTAATTTGAATTTGATGTGTAAACTCCATATCACTGGATATACAAATAGAATACAATTGGGTTAAAAGCAACTACTTGATCTAGTCCTACCACCTTAATAAAAATGCCAAGGTATCTTTGAGATGAGTGATGAGAAAAGTAGAGCTAAAGTACTTATGTAAAAGAAAAAAATTTAATCAAGAAATACAATGTAATTAGAACTATTTCCCCATTTTAAAGTGAAGTAGCATTTCAGGTAGAATTAGAAACATCCACTGAGATTTTCTTAGTTAGACAATGCACTTGCAAATCAGGTATTTGTGCATGGAGTGTGCACAGCTAAGTGCCCAGCTAATCATGTACATCACTAAACACCTTACTTGAGTGAATGAAATCATTTCACTACTTAGCAACAAACAATGGGAAAGGAAATTGAAAAACATATGCAATAGCATCATAAAATCATGAACTCAACATTCTAGCACTTCATCCAATATGTAGCAGGTATCATCCAGCATCTGTGCGGGGATGGCTTGAAAAAAGGCCACTACCTTGTTAGGAAACGTAATCTCATCACTGTTGTCTTATTTATTTCACTGCAAAACAAGCTGAAGTATGTCTGTGTAAAAAACAAATATCTAAACTGCTGTTGCTTGTTAGTTACATTTATATTACAACCTAACTTAAAAATACCTTCTCTTAAGGACTCTCCCATGAGGAGGACAGTGTGTTGGACACATAAACTAAATGCAGGGAAGAACTGCAGTTTTTGTCTGGCTTTCAGAAAATTAGGTACTGCCTTGCACAGGAACACATGAGCTGCCCACACAGTGGCAAGGGTAGTGAAAGGCCTTAACTGACTGCCAAAGCAGAAAAATAATAATTTACTTGCCCAGTTCTATATTATTGGCATGCTCCTTGTTCCTTCAGCATGGATTTTTAAAAGGAAAACGATGAACACAATTTTTTTCTTCCCTTGTTAAGAGATGCTAAAGGATGCTACACAGCTTCTGACACATGGGTGATAAGTGCCTGAGCAAGTTTTCAGGAAAAGCAGCTGCATGCCTGCATCTGTACAAACAGCCTTGCAGCTGTGCAGGGCTCTGGGTGCAGATACAGCTCCTTTCTGTGTGCAGCTCTATTAAAACATCATGCTGCACACACATGGGCTCTTCTGAAAATAGCATCCCTTCATACACAAAGAGAAAGCACAATTCCTAAAAATTGACATCTACTTCAAGTCCAATATAGTATCATTAATGCTATATTGTTCATGTTAAATTTAGAAAAAACTTTAAATCACAAGATGTATATAAAAAAGCAGAGTAAATACTATCCCAGAAAAATATATGAATGAATATATATGAATGAAAATAGCTGAACAAATGAGATAAATCACAGACTGTAAAAATATGACAACAGCATGATAAAAAAATAAGGAAATCTACAAATTGAGAATAACATTATAAAGGCGAGATCCAAACTGCAGTTAAAAAATTTACATAAAACTTGTCATGGAGTGTTGGAAATGCCTCATAGCTTAAAAATTTTATAGAGTAGTAATAACTAAAATAAATGAAAGCTGTATAGAAGGTGTGCAATATAAATCCTAAAAGGATACGTATTTGATGCAGTATCAGTCCAAAAGTGTACCATGTGAAACTCTATGGGGACTGAAGAAACTCCACCAGGCCTAGGACTACTTTTAGAAAGAAATTAAAAACAAACCTTCTGCAAGTTTCTCTGTTATTTGGTTGTGATTTGTCTTCCTTCAGCCAGGGATGGATCTGGATGTGATACAATGCTATGTTAAATAATTCTTGCTGTTTTGAGATTCCCCCTTTGTAACTCTGTTCACAAGGCATGGAGCAGCCAAGTCAGCTTCCAATTGGTGGATGGAAATACAAATTGAGCTGAAGTCTACCCCTGGCTGTTTTCTGTGGATGTCAAATTTGAGCTAAAGATTTTTCATGTTGGATTAACTTTGAAGAGATGAGAAAGGGTTTGGTAGAGAGACAGAGAAAGCCTTTGATGGGATGTTCCATGAAGGTGGAGATGCCAGCTGATTAGAGGCTGAATTAGGCAATTTGGCATCTTGAAAAGCAGGACACTAGTTTGGGAGGAGAGAGGTACAACAAAGAGCGTAGCAAAATCCATCAGATACAATGAATTTATGTGATCTTTAGCTACATGCTTGGCTGATATTTCCTTCATTTTCCTTCATTTAAATTTTGCAAAATCACTGTAGTGTCTAGTAAGGTGGGGAGTCTCTCAGCAACACACATGAGGGGATGTATTCAGAAGAACAATTGTCCAACTCAAGATTGCTACTGGTATCTATCAAAAGACAAAATAATACCCTGAGTATTTTGCTCAACTGTTGTAATCCACAGACATATGCTATATGTCCTTATATTAGCCAGATTTTTCGTATGAGCTCTTTTGAATTACTTCTAGGTTTGCCTAGTTTGATTCTCTTCTGAAATCTCATGTTCTGCTGTCTTTGCTGTGCTCCATCTGCTGCTCACTTTGTTAAACCTGAAACGACTTAATGATCTCTCTAATCAAGAGTAAGATATTGTTTAAAGAAAACCAGCTTCTTCATTTAGCTTTCAGCACAACCATAGCATAATCAAAGATATTCAGTTTAATAATAGCATAATCTGAAGGACTGAAAGCACTTTGCAAACATTCATTAACTGACGCTCACATTTTCCTTTTGTGAGGAAATACTGCTGCCTTTGCTGTTTACACCTGTCCAATGTGCGCCTACATTGTTGTGTGTTGCCTCCTGACTGTGCTGTGAAACACAGCATTTGGACTCTTAAGAGATTCATACAACAACTTGTGTGTAAAGACATGACTTGGAAAAAATTTTAGCACTTGAGGCCAAAATTTTGATCCTGAAGATATTACTGCTTATAATCACCTGATTTTTTTTCATGCCAAATTCTGCTGTTGAGCGTGCAGTTAGCTGTGGGCCTCCCCTCTAGGAGGGATGAGCAGACTGATGTCCTCTCTGGTACCAATTCTCAGTGAAAACCCCTGAATGAGGTGACTGGGCATTTGTGCCCATTGAGAGGCCCAGTCCAGCAGCTTTCAAGTGCATACTTTAAGTGTCACATAAAACACAACCATGCTCAGATCTCCTGCCAGGTGTGAAGCAAAATGTGAAGGTTTTCAAACTTGGATTTGTCACATTTCTCTGACCATATGCAGTTTAGGAAGCAGGCCCATGCCATTTCTCCATGCTGCAGGACACAAAGCATTGTTTTCGGTGTCTTCCAGAGGTAACAAATTCAGACCATTTTGGACCAAGTTATGTTGCAGTACCTTGGATCAATCACAAGACATATTGTGGCCACCAATCTCTCATACCACAGAATATGAAGGAGGTTCCTTAGGAATTTGTATTAGAGACAGTCAGGGACAAGACCTACTAATGGGAAGGTGGCCTGTCCTAAATTTGTTTACTTACAGGGTGAGAATTCTTCCTAGAAAAGTATTTGTTTTTGTTTTGACTGGGATGGCTAATTTTCTTCACAGTAGCTAGTATGGGCTATGCTTTGCATTTGTGCTGGAGACAGTGTCAGTAGCACAGGGATATTTTCATTATTGCTGAGCAGAATTTGCACAGTGTCAAGACCTTTTCTCCCCCTCCACCACCCCACCAGGGAGAAGGCTGGGGGTGCTGGAGGAGGTGGGAAGGGGACAAAGTTGGTACAGCTGACCCAAGGGTCTCCCACACCATGTGACATCATGCTTGGCATGCAGAGCTGGGGGAAGAAGGGGGAAACATTCAGAGTGATGATGTTGTCTTCCCAAGTACCTCTTACACCTGAGCCCTGCTTTCCTGGGGATGGCTGAACTCCTGCCTGCCCGTGGGAAGTGGTGAATGGATTCCATGTTTTGCTTTGATTGCTTGTGTGGCTTTCGCTTTACTTAGTAAACTGTCTTTATCCCAAGCCATGAGTTTCCTCACTTCTACTCTGCTGATTCTCTCCCCCATCCTGAAGTAGGGGGGAGTGACAGAATGGCTGTGTGGGGCTGGGGTTAAACCATGGCTGCATTACAAGGAAATCCTGCTCTGAGGTCAGAGCGATAAAACAACACAATCTTCTACCCTCTGATTGATGCTATGACCAGAACCCTTACAGACTTTTATAATCCAGCTGCTTATCTGCTGGGTTTTTCATTACAGATGCATTGTGTTTCCCACCCATCTTGATACAGCCCCTGGGATTGATCTCTCTCCCTCTCTTACATTCAGCAGGGAATGGGGTCTGTTTTATTTGATTAAATAGCCCTGCTGCAAACAGCCATAAACACCAATCAGCCCCCATGCAGCAGGAAAGCTTTAGAGCTGGGAATAGTAAACAACTCTCTCCTGCCACTGTAATTCAGGGAGGGAGTTGTGCAGCCTATCTAGAGCAGTTATTTCATGCAAAAGAATAGAAGAATGATAAGTGATTACAGCCTGGTTAAAATGCTTCCTAAAATACTCCACATGGCATTTTAATCCTCTCCTCCCATAGCTTGGCTCTTGAAAAGAAACTCATTTATTGTAGTCACATTTTCAAACTGGACAACTCTGCCACCTAATTCAAATGCAAAGGGACATAAACTGCTTGATAGGAATTTAACTTAAGAGACTAAATGGTGGAAAAACCCCAATTATAATCACTCCTCAACCTAATGAAAGATTCTTCTTATTTAACAGAGGAATTTTACCTTTATTTTTAGTCGAGACACTTCAGGAAAGTCCACTTGCCTTCCTGGCAATAAGGATGGAAAAGCAAAGCATCCCCCAGAGCCTCTGCTCATGTCGTGACACCAGACCATGGTGCAGCCTGACAACCTGTGCAGAGGAGACTTTCTGCTTACTGTAATTACCCTTTAAAGCAATAACCCCCTACATCCCAGTCTCAGGATTTTGTTGGCATGAATACAGTTTAATCTCACAAAAGTTAATAACAGGTTCTGGCATGCTGCTGATTAGGACAGCAATTACTTCTTTATAACAACTATCCAGTTTGAAGCACCTGATCTGCTTCAAACTGGTCCTCTGTCTCCTCTCTCCTTCCTTAAACACAATATAAACTTTTTTCCACTCATAACACTGTGAATAAATGAATAAGTGAATTGATTGAAATAAATCAATAAAATTATTTATTGCAACAAAATGCAGTTTTTCTAGAATGTTTCTCACTATATATAATGAAATGACTTGTCAAAAAGCAGCCAGCAGGAAAAGTCTGCTCAGTCTCTAGTCCCCCAGACCAGACCTGTTTTCAGATTAGATATTAGAGATCTCTCTGGCTGTAAAACCTGTATGTGCAATTAAATGCACACAGATATTTAGAAACACAGACCCAGAGTTTCTAAAGCAACCACTGTTTTGGGGCTGCATAGGGTTCCTCTTCTGTATTTGAAAAATTACACTTTTCTGTGTTTTATTTCTCTCCATGGTGTCTTTAATGCTCCTGTTTTGAGACAAGGATGACTTCAAGGGCAATCATCTTTTTAATTATATCTTCTGATACTTAGAGACTTGATACTTACACACGTTAGAGACTAGAAAGGTTGATTTTCCCAAGTATTCTGCTAGTGCTTTTCTGTTTGCAATTTAATTTTCCTGCACCATTCTTATTACCTCACCAGCATGTCATTGCCTACCAATATGTTTATTAATGTATTGACTATATAAGGATGATATTATAAAAATTTGCTATTGGTGCAGATGCAGACTCTCCTCATCTATCCACTTTTTCTTTTCTATGACTTCCAGCTGTATGAATATTAGAAGGAAAACATTCTGAGTCATTTAATGAGGAACTATTAAGTGTCTTACAGTGGAGACTTCCCACAAATCTACTCACTGCAATTGCATTTGCTGCTCTCTGGAACAGACATTTTGTTTAGTAACAAATCGTTGAATAGAAATTATCAAAAGCTATCAAAACTGTTTTATGAATGATTGGTACAGCAGCTCCAAAAACATGAGACAAGATCCCTCTGTTGCCTCTTTTCCATCTCTCATGATTTTAGACTCACAAAGTCACGCTTTAAGGCTGGAACATTGGGGATGTATAAAATGCACTCTTTCTCATTATTTCTATTCATCTCTCTCTTGTTGCATATATCCTTTAAACAACCTTACATTCAATCCCATAATTTACATTTGCTAATGCATCAAAAACTATTTGGGTATTATTAAAATATGTTCATACACAAAAATGATAGCTGGAAACATTTAAGCAAGAAAGTGAACGCAATACCAAGTTCTGTGCCTGGAGCAAGAGTGTGCTCTCCTGTCTCCACCTATTGATCATGAGACAGAGCCTGCATTTCCCTGTCTGTGTGTGATACATCCCCAGATGCAACTGGGCTTCAAAGTGACAGCCGGAGTTTGGGAACACTGCGTCTGATTGCAAATGGAAATTGTTGCACAAATCAACAGCGAAACATTGTCAGCCCATGGAGATAACAAAGGCATGTGTAACACTATGGAGAGGGGACGGGTGGAAAGAAGAAAGGAATTAGAAAGGAAAAGCTGGGGTAGCTGTTATCCAAACAGAACGGACAGAGGGTCAAAAAGCAGACAAATGAAAAAGTAAGAAGGAGGAAAAAAAGTGAAGTGAGAATTCAGAGGGAAAAGAACAAGCAGAGGTTGCTGGATCTGTGTGGGAGTCTGTGTAGTCCCCAGACACTCTCAGAAGGGTGGTGTTATTAATCTTCATGAAACCAGAAATGTTACAGAACCTCTGTAGGAAAAGCACTGAGCTAATGGAGATAAAATGGAGAAATAAGAGCTCACAGGACCAGAATAACAGATGCCTGATATCTTGTGTGTCCCCTGTAGCCAAACAGGAGTGCTCCAAATGCCAAACTGCTCTTCTTTGTCAGGCATTTTGTAGAGTTTTTTCTTTCTTATGATAACAAGAATGCAAAATGACATAGAAATTTTAGACAGAACTTTTCCACTGATGCCTTTGAAAAATTTTAGACAGAACTTTTCCACTGATGCCTTTGAAAAATGGATCTGGAACAAGATTTGGGCATAGAAGAAAATATGTGGCTGCTAAACTGCACAAATTCAAATCTTTCATCACCCTCCCATAGCAGAATGTCTGCAAGAACTGACCTGAAGAAATAAAAGATTTACTTCAAGTAGGACATTTTGCTCATCCCAAGCTTTGCTTCCCTACAGGTTGCACAGACATGACCCATATCTGATGTGACCAGACTAGGAAAACATGCCTGGGAGTTTGTAACTTCCATCAGGAGTCCCTCTTGTTTAATAAAGAGCAATGTATGTGCTACTCAAAAATCCAGAGAAGGGAAGATCCCTCCACAAGCTGCTGACACAGGAGAAGGTTCACTGCTCTGCAGGTACCTCAGCACAGCTTGCTGATCCCTCATCATACAGTTTTTGGTCATTTAAACCTGCTGGTCGTAACTTTTTTTGCCGAGGCAATGCCATAGATTGAAGAGCCTGGGAAGGGAGCATATAACATTTTAGAAACAGAATTAGAGGTAGATTTATGGGTTGGAAAATGTTACAAACATTTATTGTCCAGCAAAAGTTACCTTGCATTGCTTTCTCATTACACATATCCAGCATATTTTCACTGTAAGAGGCCACACCAGGACCAACATCACTTCACTCCAGCAGCAGGACCTTACAAAACTGATCCCTCAGTACCCAAAGGGTCTGCATCTCCCAAACTCTTCCTGGTCTCTGCAGCTGACAAACTTTGGTTTTATTTGAGAGAGCAACATGCAGCAGAACTTCTATTTTGCTACAAATATATCTGTAAAGACACTTCCAGCCTCATACTCCTTAATAAATCCCGTGTGTTACTCAGGAGATGGTTTGTAACAGCACCCAGGAGAGCTGTTTCTCTTTCAGACCTCTCCCATGCTAATGCATAATAAATGCACTCATCACCTACTAAATACTCACAAACATTTTTTTTTTGTAACAGAATATGGTAACAGCATTGCTGTTAGATGTAAATATGCACAAAATAAACTACTCATTTGTAGGGCTGGGTTCAGCATCCTTTTCTCTTTATACCATCCTAACAAGTGCCTGCCTAACACTGAGTGTGACCAGCTCAGAAAAACTGGGCAACAAATAATACTAGCAAAAAAAAAAAAAAAATTCCTATCAGCATTATCCTGACATGCTCATGCTCAGTTTTTACAACCACTGACTGAAAATGCACCCTTTTCCTTAAATTATTTCCTTGTTGTCAGTTTTCTTACTCCCTGATACCTTCCAAAATTTCTGACCCCATAAAAATCCCAGCTCCAGGACAGAACTCAGAATTTCTACAATTAATCACCCTCCAGTGCAAATGGAGATGACTACAGGGGTTAGAACACAGGCTAAGGAGTGAAGTACTAAGCTTTGAATTTGGCCATCAGGGTGAAGGATGGGGCCCACTCCCCCATCCCATGCTCACTCCTCTAAGGGCTGTCATCTATCCTTTCTCCAGCTGAAAAGTCTGGACTCAGCTCTCTGCAAAATGTAATTCCACAGGACTGAAGCAAAATTAGTTCCTCAGAGTATATTTTGCTGTTTCTTATATTTATGGCCATTTCTAGTCATGGAATATGATCTTAGTTTGGTAGGTACTGTACAAAATAAGCCTCCAAGAAAAATAGGCTCCCATGTTAGGCACTCCTGACCACTCTTGAGAGAAGAAAATTGCCTGTCTACAATAGCTAGGAAAGAATCTTGCACACCTAAATTAGGCACCTCAAGTTACACATGATGGGGGTGTATTTACAGCCATTGACAGATGAAGGTGGAGCAAGATTTCAAGAGATTTCTTTGAACAGAAGATGGGATATATCTGTGGGGAGAGCCCTAAATAACCAGGTTTTCAGGCAAACAAACATCTGACAAGAAGTAGAAAACTTCAGGATTAGAAACTGCCTCTGAGATTAATGAAATGATGTTAATCAGTGAGAAAATTCAAAAGAATGTGTAGCTGGCACCATTGAATATGGAGGAATTGAGAAATAACAAGGAGAAATTGCTCAATAAAATCTTATTTTCCCCCTGTTTTTTTATATTGTATCAGAGTTTTACGAACTTTTAGTTCCTATGCTCATCTTTTGAAGTTAGGCTGTAGCTCTTCTTTGAGGATGAAGGCTGAAAGGTCAGGCACAGAGGGGCTGTTTTTTGAGAATTACTATTCATCTGGTGATGGTGGTGCTCATTAATTTAGTTCCTTCTGGGGTACAGTGGTTCTTTGGTTTCCCCCACATCCCATCTATGCCAGTATTTAGATTATTACCGTGTGTGTTCCTCTCTCCCCCCTGATTTGGCAGCTATAAAATAAACCAAAGGGAGGGAAAGAGCACAAAGAAGCAACAAAGCAGAGCTGCTCAGCTGATGGGTAGCGATCACAGCACACCAGAGACCTGGTTGTCAAGGTTTTTGTTGGTGTAATAACAAAGGGGAGCATTAAGGAGTTTGAAGGAAAGACACGACTGCTGTCTTGAGGGAAAACATACCTTACAGAAGGGTCCTTAGAGAAAGCATAAAGATGCTTGTTTGAAAAAAGGAGTTGCACTGGAAGCTCACACAAATGATTTCCAATTCAGAAATGAGAAAGCTGCAGGGAGAGTCAGAATTCACCACGAAAGGCCTTGGAAGTCAAGGAATTTTTTT
>VZTZ01028190.1:116523-158821 GCA_013400955.1 Drymodes brunneopygia | reverse complement strand
TGCCCTTTTTTTTTTTTTTTTTTTTTTTTTTACCCAGAAGCGTTTTCAATGGAAGTAAATGCAAAAAGATTTCTTTATAGAGGCCCCAGAAAATAACACTGGAAACTACTGAAGTGACAGGCTGGAGGTTGTATGGGTAACTCATAGACATGAGGTATGGAAAGTAAATTGGCAAGATTTAGATCGACACACCAGCAATAGAAAGACACAGGAAAGAAAACTTAGGATGATAAAGCCAACTTTTGTAGGCTTTAGGTTTAACTAAGTTAGTGGTCAGACATGAACAAACAGCAGAGGGAAACACAAATTTTATTTCAGATGAAAGAAGCTCAGTTTAAGAGAAGCAAAACTTCAAGTTGTCTCTGTGAGGCCAATTGTTTGGACTGAAGAGAAAGGGATAAGCTATAGATAGAAAAGATTATGCTCTTGGATGTAGGATGGCCCACAAAAATTTCAGAACAGGTCTGGAAAGTTCTCCAAAAGAACTGAGACATGAGAGAGAGAGAGCGGGCAAAGACAGCCATGGAAGGCAGAATGGCACAGCACCACAGCAGGACAGCAGCCAGTGACATCTGAGGCTGTTAAAGTGACTCACACGTACGCAGACTGACCTTTGAACACAAGTCAGGAGCCACCTGGGTGGCATTTCTGGGAGAGCAAAAAGGATGAGGGACATTCAGTAGCATGTAAGATGAAACAGGAGAAGATGAACTCAGATAAACCTTTCAGAAAACTTTGGAGACAAAGGGAATACAGCAATAGTTGGCTTGCTTAGTTGCTGAATGAACCCATGTCCATGTCGATCCGTTTCTTGTTATGTAAGCTAACTCAAATTTTGACTTAGCAATTCTTCTGAATAAAGCCCAACTCTGCAGAAAATAACTTTTACAGGTGTTCTACTCAAGATAAAACCTGTGAAAACTCTCTAGAAAGTCAAAGCTAGATCAGACTTTATTATATACTCAGAAGTGTCGAGGGAGAGCCAGCCTTTTGTTAAACATACCCTGAATTCTGAGAAAATGTGGGAGTAGGAAAAGTTTTGCACTTAATTTTTAAAGCTATGCACAGAATCTGCTTCATGCTCTGTTAACTGTCACAGACCAATTATTGTATTTTCCAAACACACTGAGCTCCTGAGCCAACCCTGATAATTATTAGCCTTTTGATAATGCCTAAAAGTAATGCCACACAGTGTTCGTAGTGCTTCCTGGTCAGGTTTCTAATTTTTATCACTGCTGTAAGTTTTGAAAACCCCAGGTATGGCAGTGAAGATACACAGGATTATAGAAAAAAAAAAAAAAAGCAAGACCACCCATGATAATACAAAGTAAAAGCAGTAATTGCCTTTGGTATTGCCAGGCACCTGTCAGCTCCAAATTGTGGACTGTACAGGAAACTGTAACTGCAAATTAGACAAACTGCACCTTCAGCTGTGAGACTGAACACATCAAGGTCTTAAGGATACTTCTCAAGGCACTTTATTATTGTGGAGCAGACACAGAACCTCTCATCTGCCCAAGAAGCATCAGCTCCAGAAGCAGAATTGGTGTCTAGGTTGGTAATTAGCCTTCTAACCACCAGCTGCTGATCCCTTGGTTGTGAATTGAGATATCCTGGAGAACTGTCCCAGCACTTTTATATGCTCTCACCTCTTCTGCATCCTGTCCCTTTCTTAGCCACTGCCAAAGTGCTGAATCATGGTGCACATCCAGTATCCCAAACATCTGTCCTGGTTATTTTTTGTTTTCAGTGTCTTTTTATTGGGCCACTCCATGGCCAGAAATGTTCAAAACAAAGATGTGTGGACTACCATACATTAACTAGAATTTTTGTGGTGCAATCTGTGAATCTGCCACAAGAATGGCAATTCCAATGGCAAATTTGTGAGTATAAATAATTAATTCAAGAGGGGTTTTGGCCCATCAAGATAAGCCTTCGTGATGTCGCTACTGCTAATAGACAAATTAAGCATATCCATGGTTGGTTATTAGCAATTTGTTCTAGCACAGAATTGCAAATTGTTATTACTCCTTTCTTCCCCATCCAAATAACCTTAGCAGAGCTTTGTTATGGTCTATTCATAAACATTTTTACTATTACAGGAGGGTAAAAGTGCCATCCACAGTGCATAGGGAAAACAAATGGGCTGAGCAGTTGCTCGCATTCAATTAGGATCACAAGAAAATCCAAATCTCAAGACCAAATTCCTTTTGATACTGTGAGCAAGTCAAAAAGGAAGTACTATGGGCTTACAAGGAGTTTCTCTTAATGCACCATCCAGAAGCATTATTTCACCTGACAATAACTCACAAGTTTTCTAGCAGCTAAATATTTCGCAGATAGAGTTAAACAGACATAGGAGGTTTCAAACACATTTGGATTCTGCCTGGGAAAGGAATTTTCCACTCTGTACTACTGAGAAAAATGAAGAGGCTGTAGGCTATGGTATCATGTTCAGAGGAACAAGGTGGGTAGGATAGGGCATTAGGCACTATTATACTCCAGGGAAGAAAGAGCAGACAGGGGCACAATAGAAGCGCTTCATTATATTTTAAATGGGAATAGTTCCAAGGATAGGAAAGCCTGTGGTGCTTGTAAAGGATTAAGCAGGGTAATGTGCTTTTTAAGAAGACATAAAGAGGTATGTAATGTGATATGTTTAAGCCTAAATGATTTTTCTTGGAGTCCTCAATGAATGTTTAAGCAGGCATGACTTGGGCCTCTGTAAATCCTCTCTGAATAAATAACTTCCGCAAAAATAGAGATTCCAGTGACAGAATGAGATGCATATTTCATAACCTATGCAAAAAAAGGAAAATCAATTTGAGACACATGAAACACTTAGGAATAATAAAGAAAAAGGGAAAATAAAAGTGAATATTCTCCAGAATAATCCAAGCTTATAGAAAAATAGCTACCTTCCCATCCATTTTGATTTGACAGTACAGGAAGACAAACAACTAAGTGCTTCCCTACCTTAAATTCAGACCTTCAACAGCTTTTTGCTGCCTTTTGAGAAGAGACAATAAGTGGAAGAAAATATCTGAAGTGCCTGTGCTTTTCAGGCTGTCTCCTGTTTGAGGTATTTAAAACTGCTCTCTCTTCAGGGTAAATCCATCCAGCTGCTCTCTAGCTGGACCTGTGGTATTTATAGCAGGTCACTATGGATGGAACAGGAGCACACACAGTGATATGTATGCACCTGATTTATGAGAGGAACAGGGCCAATAAATATCAAAACCTGAAAACTTACAATGGCATGATCTCCCCATATTATTTCTCTGGCCTGCTCTGCCCTCCTGCCATGAGAAGCAGCAGAACGCCTGGTGCAAAGCGGGACTGTGCAATCATTGTCATTTGGCTGTATTGTGTTTGCACTCACACCGGTGCCACTCCCCACAAAGCCACGGGTACAGCAAGCAGGCAGCCCTGCTGAGTGAGAGGGGTGAGGCACTGAGTGAATCAGTGGTTGGCCCCTCTCCCCTTCCCCCTGTTTATATAGATATATACATTAGCATTAGACTGCTACTTCCCTCACAAAAAATAGTGCCGGCTCCAATGGAGTTGTCAGAATAAACGCAACACAAAACTACAGAACTTTGAGGATTTCACAAAAATATTTGGGAAAGAGTCTTCTGTGAATGCTCCTTGCAAACTGCATTTAAGCTCTGGGGTGATGCAGCAAGGGATGCTGTTAAAGATGGGACTGTCCACTGCATCCCTGCACACCTCCCTGCCATGGTGGTCCCTCCTTTCCCAACCTCTTCATGGTCATTACTCAGCTGAGTGGAAATCCCTCTCTCTGTACCTGTTTGGAGGCACTCATTAAGTCTCTGCTGTCTCACTTGGCACTCTAGGAAGGTGATGCCCTCACAGAGCCTGGACAAACTGCTGTTCAGTCACGCTTTAGTGCTGATGAATGGGGGAAACAAAATGAGGCACAGAGGCAGACCTCTTGGTGTATCTTGCCCAGGGTTATAACTGGGTTAATAGCTCTGATGTGGCCAGTTAAATTCATTAAAGACCCTGAAGAGCATTATGAAGCATATAAATAGGCCAAGGGGGCCCATGAATTCTTTCTGATATGTTTTCATTTTTTGAAGTATGTTACAGAGATGATAATCTCTGCCTTTTGTCACATACCTTTTAAAATATTAGTTTTCCTTGCCTAAGATTAGCTTTTAAAATCACTTTCTTCATTCAGCTTTCTTCCAAGCAGGCCAACTACAGCTTCCCAAAAGCTTCTGTGTGAACAACAGCTGATAAATAATCTTTTTCTGTGTCATTTCCTCTGTAAATTGAAGGAAGGGGAGAAACTGCAAACACAGGTAGATGTGTGTGTTCATTACAATCAGGCCTAAGACCTCTGATTTTTTAAAACTGGAGGGTGGTTGGCTTGCTCACCTGACACAACTTAGTTTTTCGACATCATCATTTGCCTATTCCAGGGAAGCAGAAGAATGGGAAATGAAGAACTTAGATATTTCCAGTTTTGTAGGTTTTAAGACGGCAACTGCCATGTTTCCAGGAATGAGAAATCAATTACTTTAATTTGGAATTACCTGCCAGCAGGAGACACCACTTGTTTGGTTTTTCAAGCTAAAAGCTGTAAGTCAGCACAGCTGTGTTTGATGTATTCTGGTTTTTTATCCTTCCAAAACTCTTTTTATAACTTGGAAAGGGAAACCAGAAGGAGGGAAGGTTCTTGGGTTTGGGGTTTTTTTATATATACAAAAGGCAAATCCCAGCTTTATCAGCCACTTACAAACTGAGCTAAAATATGTTCTCTCAGAAAAAGCAATTTCCTCTAGCCAATAAATCTCCAGACCCCTTTTTCTTGCTCTTTCAGCTTATGACTTTATCTAAAAGGGTTTCAAAAGTGCAGTTCCCCAGGACCTCTCCTGCTTCTTCTTTTATGCTGTTTAGTCCCTCAGAGGAGAAAATATGATCCTGGTTATCCAGAGGTTGGACTGGGGATTTTTAAAACTCCAAATAATCTTTGTTATTTTGTAGTTCCTCTATTATCAAGAGCTCACCAGTGATTTCATCGTTCTTCTAAAATAGTCTTTTTTTTTTGTTACTATCTAGAGTGAGAACATCAGAAATTACAGGTTTTCTTGGCTGATGGATTTTGGTGGACACAAAAGGCAGAGTTCATCTGGATTTTCAGAAGTCTCTAAATCAAGACTGTAACAAAGTGAACACACAATTCACGGATATTTTCTCTAAGAAATTGTCACATTTTGAAGTGTGAAATAAATTCAGCAAAATATGATATTTCTTTGATCTGATTTAGAAGTCTGAATATAAAAATACAGTGATAGGGGAAAAACTTGTATATAGTACCTCATTAATCTATATTGACTCATATACTGAATTCTTTCATGGACTGGTGTTTCTATAAAACCTGGAGCTGTCAGCCAGAATTTGGGAGGGAATTATTGCATTCACAAATGCACCTACAAAGAGCTCACAAAGTATTTTTCCACTGCTAAACCTACTACAGAAAGTGGTTGTGAGACTCTTCTATAAAGCCAGATCATCTTTTCCTGCCTTCCTACCTCAAAGCAAACATAACCCAGAGCTGCAACAGAAAACCAGGATTTTCAGTATCAGCAGCCTACAAAAATAAGATAATCAGTGTCTTGTATTCTGGAGTTCTAAGTCCAGTGATCCTATTCCCATTTTGCACCCTTACAAATGCTCCCATCTCCTACAAAAACACCTGTAAATACTTTTTGGAGCAAACAGTCCAGGTTAAAATGCTATTCAATGCCACAAACAGAATCACAGAGTCGCTAGGTTGGAAGAGACCTTCAAGACCATCGAGTCCAACCCATGCCCTAACACCTCCACTAAACCATGGCACCAAGGGCCACGCCCAAACCCAAGAAGTCCTAATCCTCCGTGCCAGTGCAACAGGCCTTCAGGAACTGGTTCCAGGCACGATCACAGCCTGGGTACAAACATATCCCGTGCAGTTAAAAGCAACGGAGGAGTAGCAGAGAGCATCCCCAGCGGGGAGCACCGAGGGAGGACAGCAGTACCTTCTGGATGCCGGCAGTGGACTCGAGGACGTTGTTCTCGGAGCCGTTGCTCCTGTTGATCATGCGCCACATCTGCGCGTACATGCTGTCCCTCTCGAAGGGGTTCATGCCCTTCACCCGCACGTGCTCGTACACGGCCGAGTCCAGCACCGTGCCGTAGGGAATGTCCGTCTGCCGGGACAGATCCTGCAGGGACCTGCGTTGTTGGGGAAGAAAGAGAGGCACAGGAGGCTTTAGCCCACCTTTTCAAAGGCAAAGAAAGGGCAACACAGACAGCTCTCAAGACACTTTCTTCAGTCGGGTTTTTGTTTCCTTTTTTTTTTTTTTTTTTTTAGAAGATAAAGCAAGACTGAAAGTTTGTTTTTATGATTTAAGACACAAAGAGGAATGTGAAGAGAAAGGAAGGGGTGGAAGAAGTGAAAATGGATTAAAAAAAACCCAGGAGGAGTAAGAGGATCCTGGGAAATGCCAAGCTTCTTTGAGCAGAGGCAAGGGAGAGGCAGGGAGCGTTGGAGTCCTGCAGAGATCGGGTACCTGCCTACAGTGCAAACACACACCCTGCTGTGGGGAGCTTTTGGTGTGGCAGCACCAGAACTCATTGAATCTAGCCCAGAGTACCTGGGCTGAGCACCTCTGTGTGCTCCTGGGTTACACTGTGCAGGGCAGCTTGGTGGGGGTGTTCCTGCACTGAACTGTGCATCCATCTCATGGGTCACGTCCTGTATTCTTTCCAGCAATAGGATTCCTGCTGTATTTTCATTAACTGCTTTTTCATCACATTTTCATGTTATCATGGTTCATATTATTTAGTCTAATAA
This sequence comes from Drymodes brunneopygia, assembly GCA_013400955.1. Taxonomy (NCBI): domain Eukaryota; kingdom Metazoa; phylum Chordata; class Aves; order Passeriformes; family Petroicidae; genus Drymodes; species Drymodes brunneopygia. Next base: position 151,956 of record VZTZ01028190.1, on the reverse strand, counting down.
ATTTGTTCTACTTTACATGTTACCTAGTCTTACCCTTCTCTATAAACCAGAAAAATAAACCATTTTAGAAGTTTCTAAAGCATCCCAAATGAGGTTTGGTCAACCTGCTTTGGACTTAAAAATTGTATATTAGAACCCTTTAAAGTTTCCTTACCTCTTGGCCTTTATTTTCCTTTCCTGTAGAATTACTCTCCCGTACCTTTGATTCTTTAATGGCACTCATTAAAATTTCAAAGTAACTACAGCAATATGTCTGCTGCTTAAAACCCATTACAGCTTTCCCAGCACAAATTAACTGTGTATAAACTGCACAAATCTAGTGGATGACACATAAGGACAATCAAGGAGCTCAATGCGGCCTTAAAGAAGGCAATAGCAAATTGTAAAAGCTTTTTGCAGACACAGAAAATGCAAACAGCAATGTAGGAAACTCATCAAATTCTGAGCTGTATTTCTAAAAAATGTAAATATGAAGACTAATGAAAATGGTCCTGTGCGGTGGGGCTTGGAAAAAATGAAATTCTTAGGTGTTGTGAGGATGGCACTGAAGAAAACAGTAATCACATCTCAGAGGATATATGTGCCAGGAACAAAGCAAAGAGCAGGAAAAGAAGAAATCAATAGAGATCAATGGCAAGGGTTTAGATGCTAGCTAAGTAAAAAAGAAACCCTGTGAAATTTAGACATAGGGACTTAGAAAAACATTGACCAGGAGCTAAATTCTAATCAGATAACATATAGTAATTATAAGGAAGGGATGAATGTAATTGTGAGGAGTAAATAACTAATGGTATTAAAAACCTTCAAATTGACTCACTTTCTCCAACAAGACTGCATTCCTTTTAAACAGGGAACCTGCAAAGGATCTGTACATACATGGAATCATCAAAGGTGAGATGCTACATGTAACATTTCCTGAAACCAAGTGTATTGGTCTTCTACTAGAGGACTAGGACATGCCCTATTCTATTCAGCAAGGACCAATACAAAGCTCTGTACCTGGGGATGCATAAAACCCTGCAGCAACCAGGCTGAGTACAGCTCTGCAGGAAGGCACCCTAGTAGGCAGCAGTGGGTCTTGCTGAGAGTTTCTCCTTATTTTATCATTAGGTAAAGTGTTGTGCAAAGTGCTGGCAGTCTATCTGTCAAAAGCATCACTGATGAAAGGCACTAGATAAATACAGCAAACTGTGTTCATCCATTCTGTTACTGCTGCTGCCACCAGTACATTCCTGCAATCAACTGGCAGCTCTCAGCAGTGCAGGGAGCTGTCACAGGATGCACACTGCAGTGTCCTGTAACTGTTATTTGTCATACTGGAAAAGTGTACAAAAAAGTATTTATCCAGTCTCCAATTTCTAGTGACAACACTTAGTAAAATTGCAATCATTACTTTATAAGACTCTGTGTAGCCATTTGATTTCTACTATAACAAGCAACAAAGCATTTTTGGATATATTATTGCTAAGCAGGATACAATTGACAGGTGTAGCTGCTGCCACAAATCAGTTACAAAGAGCACAAAAGAGAAAGAGCTCCCGTGTATATCTTGTGGCTATAAAAGCAGCTTTGTTATTTTCAGAAGGGCAAACCAGCACAAGACATGAGCTATTAGTTCTGAAGTATACTACACTCAGGTATGGGAAGCAAACAAACTGAGAAGCAAGTGTGCTATCACACACAAAGGCACCACCAGCAGAGAAATAACAAGGAGAAGAATTATGTCAATGCCTTCAGGAAGGCATGTTGTAGTTGCCAAGTCTGGCATTAACCAGAGTCTGCAGTGCCTCACTGTTAGATGTGTGATCCTAAAACACAGGCTGCCTCTCAGCTGCCCCACTTGCAGCTTTTCACAGGCACAGGTGAGGTTCCACACTGAGAAAACGATGACAAGAGGACAGAAGCAAGACAAATGTAAATGTAAACTCTATGGATGCGCTAAACGCTGTTGCTGGCAGTAAACCCAAAGTTCTGGTTCACCTGACCGTACGCTGAGGAGCAAGGAGGAAGTTTGGGAATCTTGGAGTTCCCAAACTTGTGTATATTCTACTACACAGACAAGCTGCAAACACAGCGAAGATCGATCACACATCAGTGACTCCCCTCACACAAACATGTAAAATGGGATCACAATATATCTGACCTCCCTCAGAAGCTGTTTGTTTAATTACCCACAGCTCTGCAGACTGTTGCTGAGACACTCAACCTGGAAGCTACAGTACAGCAAAACAAAGAGAAATGACAAACTTTGAGAGAACTACTAGAATTATTAAACCACTGAGGTTCCTTTACAGAAGAAAGAACTCTTATAACTGCTTTGCCTCCAGCCTGGTTTATAGGTTACACATTGGTTGGTGTACCTCTGTTCCTGGATTAAACAATTCATTCTCTTTTCAGACCAATGGGTTTAGTGGACACATAAATCCTCAGCCTTACTCACAGTAAACCCCAGTTTCACCACACAGCTGCCACACCAGACCTCAAAACAAGGAAAAAGCATTTGTCAAGCTAATAAATTCCTGCAAAGGGTCCATTGATGCCCCAATTCTGATTCCATTACCCTCACTGAAATTTAATTTTTCGATAGTTCTCAGTTGGAATACCTGCAAAGCCAAGCACTCATTAGCATGAGTAAGCAAATTATAATCTCACATTTTAAAACCTTTTTCTCCTTGAATTTCTAATTTTGAGGCAATAAAGTAATTAATGGTAAAAATTGTTTAAAAATATAAAAAAGCAGATATAGTTGAAAATATTGTTAAAAAATAAGATACCTTTAACTGAGTTTGTATACAGTCAAATGCTACTTCTAGGGAAGTGACCATGCAGTCAGGTCATAATTCAGCTTATTTTTGTCTATCACTCATGCAGCACTGTGGCGAAAAATATTATGTGCGACATTTATGGTAAGTTTTTTTCTCATTGTAATTACTGGGATAATACCAGTATTATCCCAGCATCAATATAATCCTAAATTAACTAGGCTAATAGGGCTATTCTGAGGAGGAACTGAGTCATTTGAGGAAGACTTATTAACAGACAGATGTATTTTTCAGTGTTTGCTGATTTTGTTTAGTATTCAACATCTTAATTAGGCAGCAATTGTCAGGTCACTTTCATTTTATGGCTTAGTACAAATGAGTTACTTTGCAATTAAAAAATTATCTCTGCCTCCAGCTAGAAGAAAAACATTGTAGGATTTTGATACGTTTCTTTCTCCAAAGCATTCCCTCTTCTGTAAACTCAAATCCTAGACTCAGAATTGGTAACATGTTCACATATGTCAGCCACAAGTGTTGCAAAACTAGATAGAAAAATGCTGAAAAGCAAAAAGTCAGGTTATAGATCAGTTCAGGCTAGCTGTGCTAGACTTGAGTGCTGCATAGTGCTGTCTGTAAGAACAAGTTACTAAATTTTCAGCAAAAAACAACTGATGTCATGGCCTACACTGAAGTCTTTATTTATTGCTAGTTCAGATAAAGCTTTCCAGTGCTTTTGTGGTTTTTTTTGCTTGTCTGGTTGTTTGTTTTGATTTCTCCCTAGGACAGTAAGGATTAATTCACAAGCAGATTTAGGGTTAGGGAGCAGGGCACATTAAGCCAAGGGGTTTGACTGCTGTCAGGGTCAGTTGTGGCAGAAACCTGTAATAATGAAATAATAAATAATAAAAACTGCTTGCAGGCTGAACCATGTTAAAGAGAAGATTAATGGCCATGCATTNGCTTTTGTGGTTTTTTTTGCTTGTCTGGTTGTTTGTTTTGATTTCTCCCTAGGACAGTAAGGATTAATTCACAAGCAGATTTAGGGTTAGGGAGCAGGGCACATTAAGCCAAGGGGTTTGACTGCTGTCAGGGTCAGTTGTGGCAGAAACCTGTAATAATGAAATAATAAATAATAAAAACTGCTTGCAGGCTGAACCATGTTAAAGAGAAGATTAATGGCCATGCATTGGGCAATATCCAATTAATGTGTTCTGTGCAATCTCCTTGCAGAAATTCTGTAATCAGTTGTACTGAGCTGCATAAAGCTTTGGGGACTTCTCAGCTTCAAGTGATTCATGCAAAATTAGCAAAATGTTGTGAAAAGAATGACTAACAAAGAAAGACCTGCTTTCCCACTATGCCTCCAGTTTCAGAGGCAGAGGTCTCACCCATCAAACAAGACACACCAGTTATAACATGGAGAACATAATGAGAACTTCTGATTTTACAGCAGACAAAAGATGCACACTTTCCCCCACAACATGTACAATCTAAACTCTTAAGTTTCCACACGTTTAGAAGTGGATTAAACTTGAAACTACCTAACACCAGGCTTTCAAATGGCAAATCCTTTGACTTCTTCTCTGTTCACTCCACTCCCCCACCTTCCAGCAAAATATCAGTGCCCATGAAAAGGTGGTGACACCCTCCCATATCTAGGGAAACAGTGCAGTAATTTGAGTAAAATCAATCTCTGCCAATGGACTCTAATTTGGTCCTAAAGGAATCATAAAACAATAATGTCAACACTGGCTCAGGGATGAAATTCTGAGCATGAGCACCTATTAGAAATAGCTCAGGACCTCTAAATTTATTTGGCATTTACCAAGAAGAGCCACTCCTAATTACTATTAATTTGTGTTGCATTTGAGAAAGCGATCTAAAGATTTAAGACGCCTAGAAATTATGCTTTGCTGCCACAGTGTTTTGGCATTTGAAATGCTGTCTGTCTTGATTTAAATGTCATCTGCAATGTGGGTCAAGTGTGAACAAAAGATGCATCCAGGAACTACTTTAGAACTTGAGTGCCTCTGCTCTTGATGTCGTGTGTTGGCAGAAGGTGAAAAGCTGAGATTCCCAAAGGTATGCAGTGTAGCCATTTCTCTGGAGAAGCAGATTTAGCACCCATTCCTTTTCTTCCAGTTTCTCTAAACTGATTTAAAAACTGTAAAAATTTGATTCAAGTTGAACACTGAGGCAGAGCACAAATGCCACCAAGTGAGGTGATACAGCAAAAATCTACTTTGAGACTCTACAGAGAAAGGGAACACACATTTCTCTAAGGGTCTTCCTTAGTGGATGGACTAATAAAATTTTGAATGCTTTGCTGCTCAAAATAGAGTTCTGGATACCATGAGGCACTGACCAGGAAGAGTGGCCCAGCCTACACACAACTGAGCAAGGGAAGCTGCAAGGGCTCTGAACACAAAGTGGCTTCATATCCAGAAACTGAGATGCAGTAACTGCCAAAATGTTTCATGGAAATGAAACGTGCTGTGGGCTGCTTGAATCCTCCTATCTTTTGTAAAAGATATCACAAGGACCATACCTACAACACCATACTGTAATATCTGATGCTAGCTGGAAATCTGAAATGAAAAACTATTGACTACTTTTTATATCTGTGCAAACCCACTGACTTCAATTTCATTCCTTTTTTCTGGCTTGTCTAAAGCTGACAAGCAATACTAGCAGAATCTGGACTACTTTTTTAAATGCTTATACTCATTTCCATTCTGGCCTTGAAGGCTCCCCAAGGTACAATTTGAACTGTTAAAAAAAATGGAAAAAAAGGAGCATCAGCTTTTTTTTTATTGCTTATTCATGTTTTCCAGTTTGCAGTAATTCAGCATGGTAAACAACCATCCTCCCTCTCCTATGTGCTGGTTTACGTTCCAATTTTGGCAGTTTTGTAAACTAAAGTTTTATACTCACACCATAGTTAGGATAACTTCATTCCCTAATGGATACTAAACACATCTAATTACTCTATTTTTGAGCTGGAAGCGCTGTTGAAAAATGTCTGTTCTTTCATTCCAGGAGCTTTCCAGCTGCATCATTTTCTACTGAATAAAACATTTTCAGTGACTTTGCCCATAAATAATAGAGCACAAAGACCAATGTAGTCCCAACTGTACATAATAACCTCAAAATTCCACTGAGGCTTTTCTGGTGACATCATAATAAACTGCAAGAAAAAGCTGAAGATGTATTAAATTATAGCTTGGGTATATTTTATTCTTTTTTACACATCATAAGAAAACACAGACATTTGTCACAGTAATTTGAACATTTTTCTGGATTACTTCAAAACTAGAAGGAACATGATTTCAAAGCAGAATGCAGAAGCGTATTTCATTCTTGTAAGGACAAACTGAATGAGTGAATATATCATTATAATTTATTTTGCATGTATAAATTCCCATGTTGTTTATTCACAGTCCTTAGTCAAATTTAAATATTTTTAAACTTAAAAAAAATCAGTAAATCAACTTCCCTCAAAGTTTCAAGATCAATGTTGATGAACATTGACACAGAATATAGTTTTACTCCCATATAAATTTTGAAGGAATTATAACTGAGAGTACAGAGTCAAATGGTTGGGTTGTGTCAAAATACCCCATCAGCATTGTGTCATCTCAAAATCTGTTATTCAGAACACAAAAGAAAATGATGACTTGATTTAACTGGTAGTACAACTGTATCAGGGGAGTAATTTGCCCATGTGACTTTAGATTGTTTTATATATCCCTGTCTTAGAGATATGGAGCCCCCTAATAGCTAAAAGTGATAAGGTTGTTACCTCAGAAAGGAAGGATAACAACCATAGAAAATTTCCAGCTGGGTGAAAAAGGACTGGTAAAGCCTGGGCACTTTGGGCCATGGAACACCAACTTCTCCCTCCACCTCCTTCACCCAGGAGTCAGGACATAACCATGCACTCAAAGTCAGGTACTGCTTCTGCTCTTGGGTCTGACTTGGGCTTCAGCTGCAAATGAAATATGTCTGCTATTGCAGATGTTTATTTGTCTGCTGTTGCAGATGTTTACCAGGCTATGTGAAAGCCTGGACTGCTTTCAGGACACCGAAAATCCTCGCCTGGAGGAGAAGTGCCTTTGTGTGAGCACAGTCACTGCTGGCAGGCACTGGTGCTTGATCCTGATCTGTGAATTCACAGGAGGGTCAAGGCTCCTCCAGCTCAGTCTGTGATAGTGGCTCACTGACTCAAAGGGGAATTTCAGAGAGATTTTGAAAGCAGCTGAACTAGAGGCAGAAAGACCTTAGGTGATGATGCACACAACTCAGGGACTTGAATCAATGACTGGACTGGGAAAATGGATTTTTCCCTAAGGTCAGGGTTGAGCCTGACTTGAAGGTCAGGTTCTTACCTTTCTGAAGGAAGAAATACAGTCAAATGTGCCTCTCTTCTTTAAAGTCACTCTATAATTTTTGCAAAGGCTATACAGGAAAGGGTAACTTTGTCAGTTACAAGTCTACTTTCACAGACTTGTAGCCTCAAGATAAACCTGCTATGAGAAAATGGACAGTTGTCCCTCACAGCGCTTGGCTAGCTAATGCTTCACTGTGTTTTCTAGTCTCTGCTTTGACCCAGGAGTGAGCATTTGGAGTTGAGGGATCTCACTGGAGCAATGGGAGAGAGGATAACTCAGCATGCATTTTGCTGAAGGAGAGAATACTGCAGTATGAAAGGGAGAGAGAGAGGGTAGGAGACCTAGGAAGGTTCCTGTGGTATGGGAAGATGACATGAGCTGCAAAAAAAGACTGGAAGGTGTGACAGAAAGAGGTCACCATAAAAAGGGACAGGAGAAGACCAGGACATTCATTTTTTGGGAGGCATGAATCAAAAGAATGAATAGATGGAGAAAAGAGAATGATGTGATGTGCTTATGTAGTAAGAGAGCACCTGGGAGCAGAAGGAGCAAAGGTGACTATGAGTGAGTTTGTTACTGTTTGTTGCTGTTAACACATCTCTGCCTTGACAAGAAGAGGTGCAGTCAGCTTTGAGATCCCCATACACTGAAGAAGCATTGGGTTCTTCCTGACCAAAGTGTCTGGACCCAAGTATTGTGGAATATATCTGAATGGAAAGCAGAGCAGGAGAACGCAGCAGCAATTTATACTTTCCCATTTCAAACACCGTGCGGTCATCTCAAACTCAATTGCTTCTTTCAAAATATGTATGTGTGCAAACCTACATATGTATGTCTGCCACAGGGAAAAGTATCTGCCAGAGGCCAACAATTCCAATACTAAAAACAAAGTGTCTCCAGGGAGACTGACAGCCCATGGTATATTGTTATTTTTCTAACTTTCCAACTACTTCTCAGGAGGATAAAAATTTATTCCTTTTCTCATATTTAAGTAGAACATTTATACCCCTCTACATGTATATTTATGTTCACCCTCCTCTCCCTTGAATCATTCTTTATCAACTTACTGGATGGAGTTCTCAATGCGTGTGATGGTGAGGAAAGCTGCAAGGTTGGCCGTGTAGGAGGAGATGACAATCAAAGCAAAAAGCCACCAGGCTCCCATCATCAGTCGGGTTGCCAGGGTTGTGTATGGAACCTCTCCTCCTGTGGGGAAGAAGGAAAAGCAAGAGTTTTCATTTGGCAGAGGAATGCTTGTGCATCACTCAGGATAACCAGACCCCAAGGTTAACAGTGTAAAGCAGTTCATTAAAACCTGGTGCTTCAGTGAACTGAGAGGATTTGGAGCTGCACTTTCTATGCAACAAAAAGCACTGAAGGAAGCCCACACTGTCAGTTGTCATTCCTGTGTTTAATCTCTTTTGCTATTGTGCCTTTAATTGCAGTTCATCTGCCAGTCCTGTCCAGTAATGGAAATAGACTTCCAGATCTCAGAACAAAAGGAGCCAAAGTAAATTCTTACAATGTTCTTTCCTTAGAGATCTTATCTACAAACCTTAATTAAGTTTTTCTATCATTCTAGGGAACATAAAGTTAAAAAATCCCATCAAAACACAATTACTTTTCACAGTTCTGTAGGCAGGCAGATGCTCATGAGAACCATATGTATGTGTACAACTTGCTGCAAGTGAACTTGGACACACAGGAAAAGAAAATCACATGTATTGAAGAAGAAAGCAAAAACATTGTTTTGTATTCCTATAGCTGCTTCCCTTTAAAATCCAACTGCCACACAAACAGAACACAAGCAGCAATTAAGCCCCCCAGGATGAGCTGCACATTATCAATGGCTTCACAAGAGCCTAGTAATGCAAGCCACGAAAAACAGTAGTTTTTATTCAAATAGCTGCCCCCAAACACATTGTTTGAGGTATTTGCAAGAGCTCTTTCTATTAAAAACATATGAATCTCAGATTTTTAGATGAGGAAAAATGTTACATTTTTTTTATCTCCCTTTTGTCTGTAGTATGTTTTGTCACAGCTACAAGTAACTAAGTGGGGATAGGTGAACACAGCAAACACCCACAGTCAACTGCTCAAGATGTTCACCGTTCTCCCTCTACACTCAGCAACTCGAGAAGCTGACATTAATTTTGAGGTAGCTTTCTCTGATGCAAAGTCTTACGATGGTACAGTGCCTGGGATTTGCAAAAGCAATTTGTTACTGATTCAATCATCTGTATGTAGTTTGTCTTTTACTTATGTAAAAGCTCCTTAATGTTTCCACAGCAAGTAGGTTTAAGGGAATACAAATTACAATAATTCGCATTCCAAGAACAAATAATTTTCACTTATGTACAGAAATTGGATGTTTAATCAGTGTTGTCTATTCAGGATCCTTGCACTGTTTTGTTTCTGGGGAGAAAACTTCCTGAAATTTTATTTCAGTCCCAAACCACATTTTCTCAGTGCAGAAGAGCCCCAAGTCACTCAGGAGGGCAACAACCACTGCTTTCCCATTAACATCACCATGACAGAGAGCTACAGACCTAAAAGATACTATTTTTGACTTTAAATTAGTGTGCAGGAGGGACAGACATGCAAACCTCCCTGAGCTCTGCTTTCCAAGATCTAGGATAAGTTTCATATGTGTTGACATCTTTTTGGACCACGACATGTTCTAGTTACAAGTGGCTACACACAGGACATGCTGTGGAAAGGAGGAGGGAGCCAAGAACATGGGACAAATCTTTGCCTGCTGTTGTCTTTCATATCACACCAGCAAAGCTTAATAACCCCTAAAGGCAAAGAGTGCAATGCAGACACATATTAATGAGCAGAGAAAATTCTGTTCTGTGACATCTATTTCTACAGTAAAAGTCATCAGTGGAGATCAGCACACTGGCTGTGGTTACAGTAAAAACACAGCTGTTGGGGCGTGATGAGCTGCACTTAAAAGGAACTGAGCCCCACCCATGAAACAAATGGAAATCAGAGAAGACGGCAGCCCTGGAGTTGCTTTGTCACCTTAAGAGATGGATTTCAAATGAATGAAAAGGCTGTATTATCATTTATCTTGGCCTAGCCAATACACTGGCAGTAGAGTATAACACAGCACAAAATTCCACTACCTGTATATCACCTATGTTGTGGCTACAGCTTCCAGTATAATTCATCTGACACGTGATATGTGCTAAAATCACTTAAAAAAAATCTAATCTGCCTTTAAAATTTTCAAATTGCATATGCAGGAAGGGAAAGATATTTTCCAGAGTAAACTGAACTAGAAAAATCAATCTTATTGGGAGTTTTCTGAAAAAGTTGAATTACTGTAGAAGTCACAGTGAAAGAAATTACTTTTAGTCCTCCCACTTTCATCTAATACAGCTCTCCTTCATCAATCCTAGACAATTTTAATGCTGGCCTACTTCAGATGACAGGCTTAGACGGCAACTTATCTTATAAATTTCTGTTTATTCCCATTTCTTTCAAAGTGCTTCAAGCTAAATAGAAGGCAGGAAAAATAATGCATTGTCTTGACAATGCAAACAATATAATGCATAATTATGCAGACTTAAATATCAGGAAAAATTCATCTTAGAAGATAAAACGTGAAACTATAAAATTACCATAAATATTTTTACTGTTAAAAAAATTATTTTCCTTCATTAGTAGTCACTCTAAAAGTTTCTTCATGTCAAAAATCACGAGAGAGGAGTACAGGCAAGAAGGAGGAATGAAAACAGAGGACAAATGGGCAAAATAGGGAAATTCAGGATCACAGCCTGGTAAGATGCTGGTATTTTATAATTCTGGACTAAATTGAAGAACTCAAAATGCATAGGCTCTTTTTCCAAACATCTTGTTCTCAGGGATTTGTCAGTTGTTTGCCTGAAGAAAAACTACAGTGAGCTGAGTTTCTGTGTAAGGAATTTCCCAGATAATTTGAAGAACCATGAAAAATATGTTAATTGTTACTGTTTTGTTGAGAAAGTGTAATAGTATCAAAATTAAAAGCAAGAATCTCAACTGTTCTTGGAAAAGGAAGGTGAAGAAATAATAGGGTGGGTTATCTGGGGACCGATTTTGATTCTGCTTTTTCTTACAAAAATTCTGCCCACATTGAGTAAATGATTGGCTTTGGGTAAAAAAGCACAAAGGACTGGGAGTTGGCTGCAATTTAGCCTTTAGCCTGTTAGAACAGTCACATCAATTATGCTGTGCATCTGCAATTTCCATAAATAAACAAGTGCAGATGCCTGTTGCAAACAGTTTAGATCAATGTATGTCTTCTGTTTTCTTTGTGAAAGGGACATTAATAGAGAGTGGGTATAAGGGAAGAAGTTTGTATTAACAAAGAGAAGAAGACATTTTATATTTCTGTCCTTTTTTTGCCATGAGAAACAAAACCTAAAGTTTGACTGAGCTCTGTGATCTTCGCAAAACTCTGCAAAGCAGAACTCTTCAAAGGCAGAATCTTTCAGGGCATTAGATATTGCTATTGTTCTGTTAAAAACTTTCCTGATAATATAAAATCTCTCCTATTTTCAATTGGAAATGTTCAATTCAGTATAGGACAAAAAATATTTTACAGTCAATGAAGCCTATACCTATTTCTACCAGCTGTGAAGTAAATGCAGCTTGGAAGCTGTCAGGAAATCTCTCATCATGAATTTTTCTTCCCTTATTTTCATTTTTTTCATCCATACTTCTCCATTCTCCCTTGAACATGGCATGTATTCGTTTCCATAACATTTAAGCTGGCATGCCATAACCTGAGCTTGTAATATTCCATTTTGTGCTGAAGTTAACACCCATTGACCACAGCAGGCACAACGAATTATTCCACAGGAAAATACAACCCCTTGAATTGGTAATGCCTTCCAAACAAGCTTGTAAATCAGTGGCTGAATTCCCCATCTTTGCAAATTTTGGCAGATTGCAGGGGTTTGGGAGTGGAGAAGGAACTGATCATGAGGCAGGGCTGGCAGCCAGATCTTATAAGGTGTGGAGAAGTTTGAGAGCCAGCTATAGTTTTTACTCACCACACCACCTGTCCCTCCTCTAGCGTTTGGTTTGTATTAAAATGTAGTGATTAAAAAAATATATACATATATGAAAAGAGACATTCAGATGTTTTGCTTCACACACAAAACATTTATTCAGGTCTTTACTTCCTAAAGAGAGACCTTTATATTATTCCTATACTGTGAAAATACTCCAAATATATTCGGAATTGTTGTTTGAGTTCATTGGAAGTAGCAGGATTGGAAGGGATCCATTTTTTTTTATTTACTAAAGTAGTTATAAAAGTTTCCATCAAATCCCAAAGATAACTTTTTAAAAAATAAAACAGTAAGAGTCATGTGTAGACTTTTTTAATGGTTATATCCTTTGAAATTGTTAAGTGCCTGTTTATATTTGTTAAGTCTTTCAACTTGTTACATCCATATATTAAGATGGAAGAAAAACTTGAATTGAAGGTTCAGTTTGGTCTTTAGGTTTGCAATAGATATTTTTGGTCATCTTTCTACAACCTGCTTGATGTTCTAAGACTCAAATCAGCAAACAGAAATCTCGGAAGAGACACAACAAACTCTCTTAAATATTTGGGTGAAATTTGTTTGAATTTGCTGATTTGAAACTGTGTGATGTTAGTAGCTACCATTTAACCTCCACTACACAGAAAGTATTTCATTTGCTTTGTTCACAAGCACAGAAGAGAAATATTTATTGCCTTTCTGGCATAAGGATTTGGAGCAGTATCACCTTCAGCTAATGCACCAATATCATTAAGGTTTCTATACCTCCTAATAAAGTTTTCAGTGCCCTCATTCCTGCATCTCTCAGCTCTGCCCCACCTCTGTGTACACTTGCTCTTCATGTAATTTTTTTTCCGAAGTTTGCAGCATTTAACACTTTGGTGCACTGCTCCTTTTCCTTTCAACATGCTCTCCATGTACATTCCAGATGCTTCAGCATGGGCAGCTGCAGGCTTGAAACATGCACCACTTAACGTGACTCCCCCTGTTACACCTCACATTTTCCCTTTTGCATTACAGAGATGCTCTGTGGGAGCCAACCATCCTCCAGTGTGATCTGGTGGCCTGCAGCAGACGTTGCCTCCCATCTCATTTTGTGCTCCAGCCATTAGCACACAGTCACAGAAAAATACCAAGATCAGTTCTTTCCAAGTTCTCAACCTCTGAAATACCTAATGCCATTTTGACATAGTGACACCTTCTTCCCCTTTTGCCCACCTCGTCCACCTGACTTTCAGTACTTCCAAGTGCTCCTCATAGATTTCAGAAACACCATGAAGACTAATTCTATATTTCTGAGTCAAACTGTTCTTGTTCATTATTCAGATTTCTCCTGCTGGTCTATAGGCAATTAAAGAATGCGTTCACTTTGTCTTTTGGTGCTCTGATTAATTTTTTTGCCCCTTAATGTCTTATTTCTGAGCTAAACAATCACTTACTCTTGCCATTTGTTGTTGTTAGTGTAATGATCCCCTGACTAATCTCATTACATTTTCTCCCTGGAAGATTGTTTTCTTTCAGCTGGGTGGGAAGCACTGCCCTCATTGCACTCCCAGAAGGGAAGCAATGATGCACAAAAGAAAGCTCTCCTCGTTTATTTCTCCCCTTTATGTGACAGGGAGAAAACCCGAGACTATCATTCCTCTCCTTCAGGCTTATTTCAAATCACTCCTAGTTATCTGAAATCTGGGAAGGACTTTGAGAAGCTGCATCTTATACATGCCTAAAGATCCTTATCAACAGCTCTGGAAGCCAGCTAACCCGAGGGTATATGCACAACCTTGTGCAGGCAGATGTGGGCTTCTCCCAGCCTCTCACCAAAGGAGGCCAGCTCCAGTCTGAAAGAGAGATTACCATGCTACCTTGTCACCCTCTGTTACTGCTGCCCAGCAACCACCTCCAAGCTACATTTCAGATCTTGAAAAACTCCCTCTGAAAATCCTCCATTTGCTACTGCTGTTTATGTGTTTGGATGTGCCTTTGGCATCTGACTCACATACCAAGGCTCATTGCTCAACTCTGTTTCCTCATTAATAGGAAGAGATTACCCACACTGAGATTGCAAATGCTGGGACTAATCATGGACCAGTGGCAGTGCCACAGAGCCCTCATCAAGTTACAGCTCAGAGAACCCACCTCATAAATCTGCTCAGAGGACCTTGACATACAACCTGATGGACAAATAGAAATACCCAAAAGATTGACCAAATGCCTCCTCACAAACTATTTTGCTTGAATTACAGGTTCTTCAGTCATGTTCTTTGAAAATATCCCCTCTAAAGCTAGAAAATCTCTAGCATCAAGGAAAGGGCTGGTGCTATCCTGTGCAAAGCATTTCAGCCTACTACAGCATTGCTCACCACTGGCTTAGTAACCTACTGTGTTTCTAAGTTTGGGTCTCTGCTATGTCTATTGTCAAATTATTTTTCTATCAGTCTTCAAATACCCAGCCTGCCTAACTCGCTGTGCCTACTGCAACAGCTTCATTCTTGTGATAGAGGAGAACCATTTGGCCACCAGGCTCCCTTGGAACATTCTGCCAAGATACAGCAGGAACTGTCAGACATCCTTGAGTACAATTTTGTTTGGAAATTAATCTATTTGCAGCAGTCTGTCAGACGCACCACTTCACTACACGCTTCCCTTTTCTCCCTGGGTCTAATTTATATACAACAGTAGTTAGAGGCACTATGAAGATGAAAAATAATTTGTGACAATAGCACCCCTAAGGGCAAACCAACGAGGGCATCCAGAGACAACACAGTTTTAGCTAAATGGGAGTTGTTACTATAAAGGTCAGCTTTAACTCTGTCTTAACCCTCAGGTACTGAATACATCCCTTTATAATGTTGACCATTTCCACTAACCTGTGACTAGACAGTGCATGACTCCATCTCAGAATAACCTAGATAGAACTGTGCTCTGCTGCTACTTTTAAAAGCTGCTGTGTCTTTAAAGCTGTAAAAATTTTCCATAAGCCAAACTCCATCCTCCTAAAAAGAATCATCAGGTTTGCAGAGAAGAAAGCAGAGAAAAATTGTTTTATAGGAGAAGCAATAGCAAGTCAAAACCAAAATCGAATGGACTTTCTTAAAGGCTATTTTAAACAGAAATTCAAGCCTCTATCAAAAAGGACAGCAGTACAATGACAAAAATTTTAACTTACTTTTTCTATTCAGAAATTTTTAGATAAACCCCAAACATTTAAATATATGCTGAAAGTATAAAAAAGGGTCTAATAACTACATTCCAGTAGAATGGGATCTAATGTGATAATAAAAAGTCTAAACTCTTTTCAGCTGAGCTGAGATTCCAATTTTCTGCATCACTAGCAATGATAATGTTACACAAACAGTGTTCAATCATTAAATTAATTCCCATTAAATCAATGTCCTTAAAGGCCAAACAGTCCTTTAATAATTACCTGATTAAAGTGATGTTAGCATAACATATTAGTTATAGTATATTTATAATTCCCTTCACAACAATAAATCGTTTCTTTCCACCCAACTTGCTGGAATGGTGGCAATAATGCAGGAGTTGGGAAGGGAAACATGTCGTATCACCATTTAGCAAATGGCTGTGGTCTAGCTTCTCCTGGTGAATGTGATGCTTCAACAACATACATTAATCAGATTTTCAATCCTATTATGTAGTATTTATAGGATGAATCTTCAAGACCTATAGGAATCAATTCCTGGCTTTTAGGCCTAGACCCACAAGCTTAATGACTTATTTCAGATATTAGCAATTTTGCACTGGTCACATTCTGTCTTTCTGTGGAATTAGCAAAATATATCTTCAATTGAAAATAAGAGATAAAAGAAAATGTTACAAACATTAGTGTATGTTAATATAATCCCAATACATTGCAGTGACTTGTGCAACATAATCAGAGAGAGAGGGGATGGGTAGCCTGTACAGTGCTTCTAAAAGTTCTGGAAAATGTATCACAAAGTATATTTCCTTTTTCTCTTCTGCTGCCATTACAAAAGAGGAGCAATGACTGCAGCCAAAATGAAAATGAATGGAGGCATCTACCAGTATTTGCTGAAGTTACTGGGAGCCCTTAGATGAATAATTACCAGTCTTGATATTTGAAAATGCATCTTTTGATACCTGTAACTATGACCACATTGGAATGGTGAGGTTTACTGTCCACCTCTCATGAATCCATTGGCCAATATATACAGTGTTAATGCTGCTGAAATGCATTGGCTTATTAGAAGACTTAGCAGAGTTTAAAATTTAATTTTGGGGTCACCAAATACAGCACCATTCAATTACATAACCATAAATAATTGTGCAATAAGCCTAGCAATTTTACCAACAGGTCTTTAAAGAAAGAAAACAACAAAACAAACCTCTGACCAGATAATTCTTTGCTGCCACTTTTAACATATACGACAATAATTTTACAGAATATAATTATTAGTATATACACACGGAGACAAACACAGATTAGAGCTCAATGTGCATTTTCATGAAGCACAGGGAGCCTCTGGGGATCCTCTTCAGGAGCACTGTGATGTGAGGTGTGCTTTTAAGATGGCCCTTGATTGCATGTCTGTGTAAAGGCACAATTTGCAGCCACTGGGAAGGCATCAAAGTGATATATGCTTGCTATTATTTTAGAGGATATTGGCACTGGATCTTAACAAATAACCTTGCAGGCTGGCAACATTTAGATCAGATTTCAAGAGATGCTGAGACCAAATCTCTCAGTTACTAATGGCTGGATTCAAATGCTGTGAAGCCTCAAGCAATCAGCCACAATTATCATCTCTGGTACATATTTGTAAGTGGCTGAGGAGATAATGTGTGTGTTACTGTCACATACAGTTTGCTTAGTGTGGCCTTTCCATACCCTGCTGGCAGGGTTGCATGCAGCACCTTCAGGGACAGCAGGAAGAACTGAGCACAATGGACTGAAAACAGGCCATCTGTACGTAAAATTAACATTAAGCTAAACAATGCCATTAATGAGGTATTAAAGTGTGGCTTTAGCTAAGAGCCTGTCAGAGAGGACATTATGAATATGAGGGAGAGAGTCCCCTTTGGGCTGAAACTGAGCAACTGTGAACCAAGCAAAACACAAAACAATGCAGTGTGACCATAAGGACAAACACTTACTCCATGAAAGCCCCCACATCTGACAAGTGGTTTTCCCCATAATCTTTTTACCTCTACATAATTCTGTGACTCAAGATTTTAGGGGGTGAAGGGAATTTAAAAAAGGATTACACACTAAAAAATAAGTTTTTGCTTGAATTTTGAAAGAATTATGAACTGTTTTATAAATCTGTTCTTCCAAGATTTCCAAGCATCCATCAGTACAATGTGACCCCTGACCACTTCAGAGGCAAGTGAATCACAGGCATCTTGGATGCCTTAGTTCAGGTTTCACGTCACTAATTCTAGTTATCCTTCAATTTTCAGAATGCTTCCCTGCAACGAACCCCTAACCTTACAGAATTCAATCATCACCAGTGCAGGAGCTCTGATTATGTTCCTAAATAACACATTTTAAAATTTAGACTAAAACTCCACTTCAGGTACGTCCTGCAATGTTGCTATCAAAGTGATCTCTAAAACTAAAGATGACCTAATGTAGTATTACGACAGTGAATAGAGGACAGAATGAAACCCTTATCCTTTCAAGTTTCACAGAGAAAAATGCTATAATGCCATTTATTGGTGAAAATCACTAATACAAATGCTTACATTTAGAAGTTGAATAACCTGGTTTTCAGTGCAAATCAGCTACCACCCTGCTTAAGATCACAACTCAGGTTTTTCAGAAGTGAAAAGCCACTTCAAAGGTGACTTTACAGGACAGTGAGGATTTTCCTCTTTGGGGATATAGAAATGAAAGAAGCCATTGTAAGAATGAGGTACATGCTTATAGCTAAAAATGTTCTGTTAGCAAGTACATCTGGGCATGAACAACGAGCACCCCACTCAACAGATTTATTATCACTGGTCCTTAACAGCCTGGTTGCAGATGACTCTCTTTCCCCTCCATCCCTACCTTTACTGTGTCCTAGTGCAGTGGTAGATGTGTCTTCAGTCAAAACTACACATGTTCCTTCACCTCCCTTTTGCCTGGTAGGTGAGGTGTCACACATTTTTAAACCAGATCATCATACTAACTTCAAAAATGTTGAAAAGATGAAGTCCTGCTTTAAGATCTCTCCCACCACTACTGACAGTGGAAGGATAATAATTAACCAGCAGGAGATTGCTACAACAGGATGCCACTATAATGCAGGTAATCCCCTTAATTTGCATGCTGGGAAGCTGACTGAATAAAAAGAAATACAAATACCCTCCCCCAGCAGCCCTTATTTTGCTGTCATTTTATCATATTTGCTGAGACTGGTCCTTCATCTCAACAATCAGGAAAATGAACAGGTTAGTTAAAAAAAAATTGGCAGCATCTTTAGTTTCCTTTCTGTATTTTGGTCTACTCCTTTTATAAACACTTTAATGTTACAAGAGATCTGAGGAAAAACCCCTCAGCTGCTGAAAAAGGGAGACTTCCCTGCCAGCAGCTTGAAAACCTCTGCTACTCCAGTCTTTACAGCTTTCAGGCAATTTTCCTGGCACCTACCCACCAGTTGATGTTGTGAAGTGGATCTGCATGGGTGGATGCAGCTATGGCACAGCTGGTGCAGAGGAGGGACTCCTCACAGGGCAGAAAAGCAACAGGAAACTACCACAGGCTCCCTCTAAAACCCATGTTCATCTGGTGCCTTGGATGTCCTCAGCTGAAAAAGGCTGAGCAGTTTGTGGATGGAACTGCTGCCATCCCAAGCAGAGGGGGAGTATTTTTAATAAAGCTAAAACCCTTTTCTCACCTCCTCCCTAACTTAAACAACTGAAGTTGTCAGTTTAAGTGCAGACTCCTGAGCAGGAATATCAAATAGCAGGACAAGTGAGACTTGCCTCTTCAGCTTCTAAACATCTTTGAAGATAAAAATGGGGGTTACGTTGATCCTCCATTCAAGAAGCACTCAGCTCCTGACGAAATGGTTCTTCCTTGTTTCTTCAATTAAATGTATATTATACACAGGCAAATGCTGAAGAGTCGAAATTGATTACCTAATCAAAACCTAATTTATTCATTCTTTACCCAATTACACCATATAGTCATATTAGAAATTATAACAATTACAGAAACTGTTCTGAGTAAAATATTCACCTGAGGATGTTTTTGAAAGAACACAGAATGATGGACAGATGCCATGACATCCATCTCTACTCCCCTTTTGCCTCACTTGGTCTTGATCAGGGTTTATACTATAGCCAGACAGACATTACCTTCTCACAGTCAATCAGAGCTGGTCCTAGGCAATTAAGGTGGTTTTTGGGCTTTCGCACTGCCATTCATCCTCCACCTCCTCACAGACGGTGTATCAGACACAAAATCTCTAAATATACTGCCTCATGTACCCAGTGCTGTTACTCAAGCAACACGTGCAGAGAAGATGTAAAAATGCATTATTTAAGATGCCTCTGAGAACTGCCTGGATCTTAACTTCAAATTAGGGGAAAATCCAAGCATATCCCCTGGTAGTTTCACACTAGTGATATCACACTGCTGCAAACAAATGCCCACACTACTGAACATTTTACTTGGAGCATGGTTATTCATTGGAATTACAGTTTCAAAAGGAGACAAATAAACTTCTGAAAGGTTGTCAAAATGTCCTCATTTTTTGATGCTGAGCCCAGAGAGGGCTGGCCAAACCACTGAGACATGCAAAAGGAGCTTGGGCACCACAGGGCTGCAGCCCCCATTTCAGAGAGGTGACTTTATGAAGGCAAATAGACTTACTGATACACTAGCCAAGTTTTAATAAAATAACACGAGCATTTGGGGGGTTCAGACTTTAAGGTGGAACTATCATGCCACGAATAAATCTGCTGGTGTATGTAGTTTGTTTCCTAGTATGTTTGGTATCTGACTTTTCATTTTCCCAGCTCAGTGCTGTGCATTTTAGGCTCAGCAAGTCTGTTCCCCTTGCTACATGAATATGTCAAGAATGGCATTAGTTTGAAGAGCAACTAAAATTGTTAATTAATGAAACTGGCATTTAACTTTTGCCTTCTATCAGAAGATATAAAACATGGCAGATGGGTAATATCTCCATTTTACAACTAAGGGTTGATATTACCCTTAGTTGTATTTATTAAATACTAAGGTATTTAATAAAATTTCTTTGGTCAGCCATTGGATCAGGTACAGAAACCAAATTAGGGACTAGGTCCCAGTCCTAAAGCCTTTATAGTGGATCATTTTTGTATTTCTAAACATAAAAACCCCCCTAAAAAGAAATCAAGTTTCACCACTAAATATCACATGTGAAGATATAATTAATTTCTAACACAATTTTTCCAGAATGAGTCTGGAGTTTTCCTCTGAATATTAAATATTTGATTGTTGTACAGTTAATTAAGAGAAAATGTCACTAAGAAAGGATGTTGCTACAGCATAATGGTTTCCTGCTGATAGGGATATGCCAGGAGTGAGATAAGCAAGACGGAGTAATTTATTAAGCAACAGCAGACTGCAGGCAGTGCATTTCAGGAGGATTATATCACACCTTGGGTGGTAATACAAGGAAGAAGACTGAGAATTCTGAGCAGCTTTAACCATCTGAGAAGTATTATAATGGCTTTGAGGTGCTGAAGCTTGGAGGCTGTTTTATTGCTCCTATGAAATGCAATTTACACAAGGCAAACAGTAAGATTTGCTCATTTACCAGGTATTATCAGCATAATTGGCCATTACTGACACCACTGATGACCAATCAAAACCTCCAGTTGTGACCAGCATTTTAAACAAATATAAGGGGATAAAAAAATGGCCCACCAGTAGTGCTTTAACATCATCCATTTCATAACTTTTCTAGGTTAAGCAAGTGCATTAAGATCTCTGAAGAAAATGATAGTTTTGCAGCTAATACTTCAAGTGCTCATTATGCTATGGTCAAATTCTATTTATAAAACTATAATGAATGTTTGTTTTGTTGCAATCACCAAGAAGTGATTAAATCTTGAATGATGTAGCCATTTAAAAGATATTTTCCATTATAGCAAAAAACCCCAAAAAACCCAGAGTCTTGCATCTTTATCTGCATAATCTAAAATCCTGCCAGTCCAATTCAGAAGTACCTTCTCTTACAGAAAAATTCAAAGCAAAATAAGCAGAGTGTGATAAGATATAGACAAAGTCTTTTATGGTGTCTTTCATATCAAATACAAAACATTGTAATTTTCTCTAACTTCATTATTTTGTTAACATTCAGACGAATTCTGTGAGACTAAGTTAGCTCATCACTGTATTCTGCAGCAAAATTTGAGAGTCTGCCTTCAAAACAAAATCCCCAAAAACATTCTTCTGCAAGTCCTTGGTAAAAAATAGTGCAGCATTTCACCTGTCTCAAAATTTGATCTATTATACAAAAAGGGTTGGCAGTAACTCAAGATCTTGAACTTCTGTTTCTTAAATCATTGATTTTCACCAGTACTGGTGAGAGCAGAGTGCTCCCTAGAGTGTTTTGTAACAAGAGCCTCTAATAGGAAGCTAATAGAAAAGCTTCAGGAGATTAAACGAGGTTCTCAGCAAGTATAAAATATCAGACTACTGCAGCAACTGATTCAGTTGATCTTCATGAAGATTTTAGTAAAGTTTTTAGAGCCCCCAAATTTCTTCTCTGAGAGTTCCTATGGCAGGTTCCCATTATCAGCAAATTCTAATAAGGGCAAAATTTGAGGGAGTAGAAACAATACCATGGCTCAAGACAAGGAAAGCTGCGGTTGTACAGAGTAGCACAAAAGCAGAGCAAAGACTACATAATGTATCATTAATCATATATCACTGAGACTCCTTGAAGTAGAAAGGGACCTTGTCCAAACACACCCTGCCCAAGCAGGGCCGCCTAGAGCCAGTTTTCTGTCCAATTGTCAAAGGTAGTATCCAAAAGAAGCAAAATACAGGGCTTTAGCTGCCCAGCTTTCTAGGATGAGCAAAACAAAAAGAAATTCAGAAGCTGTGGCACTAAATTTCAACACAACTGCAATCCTCCACAGTCTGAATCCACGAATTTGCTTCACCTTTAGATGAACAGACAACTTGGAGATAACAGATATTATCTTAACTACTCATGCCTGAATTCTGACTTCAGAGTCAGAAGCATTTGCTTTTAATATAATCCAGAGCAGTATGGCCAAGATCACCTAAAAGTCTCTGCCTTCTCAGTGTTTACAGATTCTGAGAATGTATTGGGTAGAAAGCCAAAGCATTTCAGTGCACTGTCTGCTCTTTTTGTTTTTTAATAATGAAGGGCTTGATTACAGAATAAAAAAAAAACCCACTTTACAGTTTATACTTTTTTATATTAATTGAGCCTCCCCAGTTATGCTGCAGCCTTATCCTCATGTATCTTACAAATAAAAAATAATGTAGAGTACTTTGACTGATCTCTATAATGAATGAACATCAAGCAAAAAGGGAAACTTAAAATATACCTCCATATTACCAGTCTGAAAACAGTGCCTAGAGTGGTCACTGAAATATGCAGGGAAGAAATTGAAAGCCAAGTTCAAGACCTAAGTTTAAATGATACAAGTAGCAGTCACATTTACTTTCAGTCTACTTTTAAGGAAGCAACTAAAACACCTAAATTTTGTAACTGATTATGACAGTAATTATAGACCTGCCTTAAAAGCCATTTAATTGATCTGTGTTAACTTTTATCTATAGACAGTGACGCAGTATTTTTCTTTGGTGTTTCAAAAGTTACAAAAGGTTAAAATTTGTTAATAGCATTTGAACAACACATCAGAGTCAAGGCTGAACAAAAATTAAAAGGGACACAGGGAACTAAAGTTGCTTGCCAAAATTTAAACTATCTCAGAAGAAATGAGCTCTTTGTTTCAATCAAAATAGATCATTAGTTTCCTTAACAAATTACTTGTATTTTTGCACCACAGGGCTCTTTTGTCTTCAGAGCCATGGCATGACTGAAGACAGTCTGCATGCTTGCAAATTTTTCCTCTGTCTAGAGGACAGAAAAACAAGATTATGCCACAAATCACTTGCTAGCCCCAAACAAAGATTCCAGAGCTATCAAAGCACAAGCAATCCTCAATTCATTCTGCTTTCTTTCTGTCAGCACAGGATATAAAAGCATCTTTGGCTCTGTGTTTTGATAAGAGAAATGAGCACCTTGTCATGCTTTAAATCGCTGCTGAAAGCCTTCTTAAGTGAACATGACAGCATTTGAAATGCCCATGCTGCTGCACTTAAGATTTGCCAATCACAATTAATAGCAACAGATTTACTATTCCAAAACAAATATAAGCTGCAGTTTTTTCTGCTGAATGAAGAGCTGATGAATGAAAACAGAGGCAAAATAGCCACAATAGCCAGTTACCCTGTCAATGAAAATTATTTTCATTTGTCTGTATTCACAAGGATTAAGTAAACAATAACGCTTCAGCTAACATAGTTTTTATTATATTCAAATTGAATGTGAAATACAGGCTGACATTATAAGTGGATATCTTACTCTTTTGCACTGAATTTCTGAGTTCTTCTGAGTCTTTATGTGTCTATCAGTCTGTAAGGGTCATGTACTTTGTTATAAACTCTTCTCAGAGTGTTTCATTTTTCCTTCTAGCTAATTCAGGACAGCTCTGCTTATTGCTTGAAGTAGATATTTATCTACAGCTTTCCCTCACTCAGTAGAAGCCAAGTGAATATTTTATATTGTTCTGGTGAATTCTATAGAATTGTGTTGAAAATCCACATGGTAGGGCAGTAAGGTGTATCTCTGTAAATAATTCCTCCCACCTTCCAAGTTCTGTGAATTTCTTTTTCTGAAGTTGCACAACAGTTTTGGTGCCCCCAGATGCTTTGTAACACCAGCAGGTTTTAGTGAGTTGCATCTCATATCCCTCTTACCACAAGGAGTGGATGTAGATCTGCTCAAATAAACTCCTTTTTTTTTTTTTTTTTTTTTTTTTTTTTTTTTATTTTTGTTTTTTTTTTTTTTTTTCTATTGAATTCTGCTGTTTTTGACACCTGGTCCCACTTCATCACTTCATTTCATTTAACTTCTTCCTCCAATTTCACCCTGAATTCAAGGCTTCTCTCTAAGCCCTCCTCAAGCACTCATTTTCATTGACTGGTCAAAAAATCCTTTTCTTTTTAAGCTAACTGAGCATCTATTGCAAGGCTCCTGTGTGGGCTACTACCCTGGAACTGTGAGTTAGGAAATTTCAGGAAACCAGGCAGCACAGGCTTCTTTGGATAAACATGAGGCAAACAATTCAGGTAGCAATAGTTCAGATTGAGGTGTGTTAAACTGTCTGTGCCTCCTCTGAACCTTATCTGGGCAGTCTCCTAGAAAGCTTTTAGGGACTCCTGTTGGGACTACAGCAGGGATGCTCAGGCTAATAAACCTGTGTGGAATGACTCACATTTATGCAGTAAAGAAACTAATTCACAAGTTCTAACCTAACAGGAAGACAGATGTAATGAGTCTTGCTCTGCAACAGACCAACTGCTCTCTCACAGCTGGATTCCCCAAACACTTACACGGGGGATATTTTGGAGAGAAAGAAAACTTTGTAAACCCACCCATATATATTCAAAAAACTTCCATAGGTCTCAGCTACTCTGAAGTCTTAGATTTTATTTAAAAAAAATCCAAAAACTAACAAAACCCCTGAAACTATCTCTTCAGCTCTCCTCAGCTGCCCATCACTGCTCAATGCAAATGATAATTTTGAAAGTAATGCCTCTATGCTTATGTGTTAAAATCATCCCTCTTGGGGCAAGTCTCAGCTTAAGCTTTTCTTCTTTTTTTCCACAGTCACATTAATTTAGCTTTTTTTACCTTCTAGGAGTTTCATACTTGATTTTCATGGATACCTTTAGCTTTTATGGATGTCATCAAAACAAGAATTATGTAATGCCAAATCACATGTTGCCAGTGTTATGTAAATATGACACCTTTACCTACAGTGTTCCATCCAAGTTTGAGTTAAAATAAAAGAACTGTCTGGGAGTTTGTGGCTGTAGTGGCCATGGCTCTTGGTAGAGCAGATGCTCTGTGAAATTAAAACAGGTGTACCTGCAGTGCCAGCAGTGGATGAGGAACAATTAAATGGATAAGCAAGAAGGTGTTCATTCTGTTTTCTTGTTGAGTGTTATTATCTAAACCCTCTTTGCTCTTATATTAAGCTGTGTTTTCTTATTCCACTTTGCACTCCAACCCCAACTTGCAGACCAGAATTCTAAGTAGTATATACCCAGCCAAATGTGCAGTCCCTGACATCTTTAGGATGCATGGTTAAAACTCTGCCAGAGGAGGTAGATTGTGAAGGACTTGGGAATATAACCAGAAATGGGGAGCAGCCTGGGCTACACCAGATGCTGGATGGGATTGAGAAAGCAAACAGGAAGGCAAGAGAAGCTTCAATCTAAACATTATATAGGAAAATGGAAAAAAATCAGAAGAGGGAGGCAAGCATATCAGACACAGTAAGATCATTTAGCATTGCTGACTAGTATAAACTTAGTTCAAAATCCAAATCCCAGCATTCTCTGTCTGACCATGTAAGAACATAGCACTTGATAATGTTGAATAATTCTCCAGCAACTGATGAGCAATACTTTTTTTTTTTACTCAGAGAAAAATCACCTTTCTGTACCAGCAAAAAACCAAATCACAAGCTAGCTTGTAGTGCTCTGAAATTCTCAGGGTTCCCACGCAGGACAGTCAAATATCTAGGGAATCTTTTAGCACACGGCTTTCCAGTACTCCCAGTGGGCAGCTTGGGGCTTTGGGAGGGAGGCAGGGGAGGGAAAGGTCTCTACAGCAATGGGGAGGACATCTAGGTTTTCTCTCAGAGGCAGAGCCTCCCTGTGTCTCTCACCTTGTTGCACAAAGGATCCATAGACAAACCACATGGAGTTGTAGAGAGTCGTAGAGGTCATGGATCCCATCTGGAGGCGCGGGGGGTTGAGCCAGTTGAGGAGGTAGACCAGGAGCCCCACCAAGAGCACCGTGCCAGCAATGCAGGCCCACAGGGAGAGGTCAAAGGGGGCCAGGCAGGCAAACATGTCCACTGTCTTCTCTGCCTTGCGCAGCAGCACGCCCACCGAGTAGTCCATGTAACGCGTTGTGAAGTCCACCACGTTCTCCCTGTCGGGGGTGATGGTCAGCGCAGAGATCCCTATGTCAGCTCTCTGAGGGGAGGAAAAAAAACCCAACATGCATAAGTAGGAGCTAAGAAAAAGATCTTTGCTCCTCTGTGATTTATAGCAGCTAAGCTCAGGGAGTATCAGATGCCAAGACCAAGGTCTCCAGCACCATGCAGGTGAGCACAGAAAGGTGACTAAGGCTTGAACAGGGCAGACCAACCATGTGCCTTAGCTTCTGCAAGCAAATCTCACTTGGTGAACTCTGACACATCAGCTCTCCTTGTTATTTTTCAAGAAATCAAAATACTACCAATACTGATAATACCTGGAGGAAATCTACTTTTGGTCATTTTTGTCACCCTGGCTTACTAAAGCCATCATGGCAAAAAGTCAGATCTTGCGCATAGCTGATCCAATCATAGGAAATTAGTTGCCTGATAGAGCCAAATTCATAAAATATTTTCATGATTTGATGATCATGACAAAGGGCTACTACCCTAGGAGCACCTGAAATTCCATAAAACATCAATTTTATCTGCAAAGTCTAAAGTGCAGAAGGGCAGATTCTGCATGGAGTCCCCTTTATGACTAATTCCTCTATATCCTCTTGAAAAGCAATTGCTCCAGCAATGCCAACCTGTCCTGCAATTAGCCTGGACTTGCAGTGAACCATTTCCATTTTTGTTTTTTTGTAATTTAAAGAACACATTTCAGATGAAAAGAGGATGAGTAACATTTCTTGATCTAGTCATTGTATTTCACAGTATGTAATATGTCTCCAGGGACATCAGGCACAACTACAGCAGGTGCTACTTTACTTTTTACAGTGACAATTACAGCTTCAGTGAAAACAAGAAAGGTTATTTAAAGCAGACACATGAATACCATTTAGAAAAGCCCAAATACTGAGCAATAAGATCGTGAATTCTAGATGTGACATTTCAAAGTGTACCTAAAATATTTAAACTTATACTACCTTGATTTAATCCATTTTTGCTCTGCCTAAAGCAGTGTGGGGTCCTTAGCAAGGGGGTGAGGAGAGCACAAAAACTTGAAAGCACTGAGTGAAATTTTATTAACTTGAATTTCTTTCTTCTTGCCCCAAGAAGGCAGAGATACCTAGCTCCTTGGATGTGTGATTTGAAATATTGAGCATGAAGGTATGGCAGCTAAACCTGATTAGAAAATTTTGTAAATCAACCAGGCTCTTTTAATATGATGTGCAAAGCACTCTGCAGCCCACGGTACAAACATACTCCCAATCACAGTGCTCTTAATACTTCAGTTTAAATGATGTTACTTGGCAGAGAAAGTGGCAGAGCCTAGCTGGAAGCCTGATGATTTGGACAAAAAAGGGTTTGAAAATATTGATTTTCTTAAAAGCTATGAATTAGAGCTTCAGCTTTAATTTGTGTGTTAAATTTTCCGGTGTCATAAGTGAAGTCATGTTGATGAGCACAGCTGAAAGCATGGCTTCATGAATTCACTTTGGTTCCCTTCCTAACAAATTTTTGTGAGTGATGATACAACAGCCCTTTGCCCATGGGCAGCAGCAAACGCAGTCAGTAATTAGAATTATCCATGGAAACGTTCAGGTTATCTGAGTCTCTCTAGCCTCTCATTCCAAACCTTCTGCTCAACGAGTGACTCAAGTGATTCACAGCATCTGCTGATTGTCAAGTCCTAGCTCCAGTGAGCAGCATGCAAACCAGCCAGCATTCCAACAGTCTTCCACAACTGTGAACATAAATATGCTTTTAAAATTATTTACAAATATCAAAGTCTAAGAGTTGTCAAACAGGAAATTATTATTGTATTTAATGAATAGCATAGATTTGGGGCTTCTAACCTAATTTATATCAAAAAGCAAAATAGGAATTTAGGGGTAAAGGAGGACACATGGAAAAAACAAGTCCTAGACTCAGCTCCTTAAGTTAGCTGGGTTATTCATTATCAACATGTAGCTAAAATACTTCCCTACCATACTAGATCATTGAGTTGCTCATTCAAGTTGCCTTGTTGTAAGATGCTTAAAGATTCTCTACTGAAAAGCAAACATACACCAGTAAAGGTACTTGTACCAAATAACTCTTCAGTGTATGACTAATGGAATTTTTTCTGCTTTCCCCTCCCTTTTTACAGCAATTTTTTTTTTTCTATTAAATACATTGAAGACCATTAAATGAAAAAAACAGACCACATGGTATCTATTTAAATGCAACTTCTAATTTGCATCTCTGGGGAGCAATCTCTCCACATTCCCCAGAATTATGGTTCCACTTCAGTTATCAACCAGCTATGACAGTGGAACAATATTGTGTTAATTGAAATGTTGCATTTCCTTTGTTGTACTGCAGCAACAATTGTGGTATAATTATGTCTAGCTACTTTATAATGCTACAGGTATAATTAAGGCTTTGAGGTGACCTAATTGCAGGCTTCCAGTACCTGAAGGGAGCCCACAAGAAAGATGGAAAGAGACTTTTACAATGGCCTGGAGTGGGGAAGTGGGGGGAAATGTCTTCAAACTGAAAGGGAGTAGATTAAGATTAGATATTAAGAAGAAATTCTTTACTGTGAGGTTGGTGAGACACTGGAACAGGTTTTCCAGAGAAGCTGTGGATGCTTCATCCCTGGAAGTGTTCAAGGAAGGACTCTGAGCAACCTGGTCTAGTGAAAGATTTTCTGCCCATGGCAGTGGGGTTGGAACAGGATGATCTTCAAGCCATTCTGTGATTCTACATGTCTTTATTTCTTGAGATGTAGCAAAGTCAAAAACAGAGAGGAGAGAGATAAATCCTGACTTCTTAGCACCCTGGTGTTTAGCTGTTTTAAAAAAAAGAAGGCTACACTGAAATATGGCAACTCATAATCTTAAGCTACTAAATTGGACCATAAACACCCGTTTCCCAGAAAACTACACTTTTAGCACAAAACCAAGCTTAAGCTTCACTTGATACTTGATTTACTGATAGTGAGCATCCTTGATTACATATAGATTCTGTCATCTTGTTTCAAAATTGGAAGATGAAAAATATTAAATGCTTGTCATTAATGTGTCAGATTGGATCAGAGAAGACATCAGTTTGAAGAAGCAAAGGTTCACTTGGTGCTTTTGAAATTGAAAGGCAAATGCATGCAATTATGTCAATATTTAGCTATAAAGCTGCCAATCTGAATTATAAACATGTATAGTTCTCCAGTCACTGAGTTTTTACAGTGCCAAAATCAAACAACCATCATATGTCTTACACATTTCTCGTGAATGAAACTGTGACTCCTGAAACAGATTGAAAAAAACATCAGAGGGCATTATTTTGTTCTCTGTGACCTGCAGAGAATTTATGTTTATCTTCCTTAGCAGCAGTTCTCCTGAGGCCATGGCAGAGCAACATAACCAAAATGAGAAAATCCAAAAGAAAAGACCAAACAGGTCTGATAGCAATGCTACTGGTGACACAGAACCAGCTTATCAGCAAAGCCTAGAAATCCCTGAAATGTCCCTGAGCTACTGCTGTAGCAAGCACATCTCATATACATGGAAAGCAATCTTATGATGATTCCTGTGGTTCATCATCAAGAACAGGGAAAATAAATGTATCTGTTCTAAACTGATCCTGTGAGGAATAATTTTTCCATTTTTAATGTTAAATCAAGTTTCAGCAAATGCTGGAAGTGATAAAACATGTTACTAACAGTTATTAACATGGACATGCAAAAACCAATCAGAGAGCTATTTTTACTCAAGCTAACACACATAGATCCAAAGAACTCAGCTATTATTTTTGTCTCCTCACTTTGTCCTTCCTGTATTATTTCTCCCTTATACTGCCCCCATTAAGAAGGTGCAATAAAAAAAGAGCCTCATAAGAAACTTCTATCTGATTTGTAGTTTCTCTTAGAAATTAATAAATATGTATTTTTCCGTTTCTGATGGACCTAAGTGGAATCAGGCTGCTTTCCCTATGCTATTTGCTTCCTCATGGCTCGTCACTGAAAAAAATCCTCACAATCAAGGTAGCATGGCAAGGTGTGAAAAGCAGTGGTTGATGGATGTGAATATCACCAGAGTCATGCTGGCAAGTCCACTGTGCTTTTCCACAAGTGGCAGTAGCCACCTCTCTTGCTTGCCACACATGGTTATCCCTCAGGCCATCTGGATAGAGGGCAACGAAAGGAATCACTGTCAGAACACAAACATAATTAACACTAGGAGAAAGATTTGCAGTAAAACACTGCTCCCTTGAGATGGTTTTAGCCTCACCACGGAGGGCTGCTGCTCTCTGAACTAATCCTGTACGTGAGATGAAGCTCTACAAGATGCAGTGAGAGCCCTGGTCATTCGACAGGAGAGGGACAACAGCACCATGTGTTTCTCTCAAAGAGCATTTATTCTCTGAAGACCAGCTGGTTCAGGTGTTTAGCAAACAGAAACCTTTGTATAGCATGGTTACATTCAGGTTATCTTGACTGGAAAAGGTGCATGGAGCAAGTGTGTACCTAATGTAAGTTTTGACAATCAGAGGGGAGACTTGAATCAGTTTCTAAGTTCAATATAGAGATCACTTACTATGCTCTGCTGATTTCAGCAGCCAACAGAAACCTTGCCTTCAAAGCTGGAACAGAGTGATATTGGTGCAGTGCCATGTCTGCGAAGCCAGCTGTGGGCCCAGGGCATGTACTTGGCACAGCTGGGCTCCTGCCCTGCCATCCAAATCCAGCAGGGCTGCTGCAAACAGGCTCAGCCTGGAACTGCTCTCCCTGATATAAGGACCTTCACCAGAGACTGCAGCATGCTGGAGATGCTTAATGCAAGCAGTGAATATTGATCTTGAGCACGGGAATCATGTGGTTGCTACAGCAACTGCTATTTCATATGGCACATCTTCTGGAGTGGCCACAGACACCCTTCTCAATGAGATGCTCTCTACAACCACCTGGAAGGAGGCTGTAGCAAGGTGGGGATCCATCTTCCCAGTAAGAAACAATAAGACAAGAGGAAATGGGCTCAGGTTGTGCCAGGAGATGTTAGAAGAACTTCATTCACTGAAAAGGTGGCCAAGCATTGGGGCAGGCAGCCCAGAGAAGTGGCTGAGTCACCTTCCCTGGAAGTATTTAAAAGACAAGTAGGTGCAGCACTTTGGAACATGGTTCAGTGATTGACTTGGCAGTGCTGGATAGCAGTTGGACTTGGTGATCTTAAAGGTCTTTTTCCAAGCTGAATGGCTGTATGATTCTGTGCACTCAAAAAGAGAAGGCAGCTATTTTCCATTACCCTTGAGTGAGACTTGTCTCTTGCAGAACTCATTCCTGGCTGACACACTAACAGGCAAAGAGTACTCCCACTGTTTCTGGAATTCCTCCACTTGTTGGCCCGACTATCATGTAAAAATTGCTTGGGAAAACAAGGAAATGCTGTGTTTCAAACAGGTTAGGCCTTTAATTGAAAACTATTCTCTGCTCCTTTACTTCCCCTTATGAAGTTGCCAAGCGGATGGAAATGTGAGTTCTGGGAGCAGAACTGGGTTCACAGTAAATAAGAAAGCAGCCTTTCAAGAACAGCTTGCACTTGGTAAGGGGTAGATAGACACTGGCTGCTCGCCCAGAGGTTCTTTTGCCTTAAGAGGAACAGACAATGGGAGAAAAGGACACAGTGAACCTTTACTGCTAATTAATTATATAAGGGTCAGGAAGATGAAAAATCATACACTGCCACAGTATAGGGAAAACATGAGTTTTGAATTCCAAATGCAGTTCCATTAACTCTTCCTACACTGTATGAGAAGAAAGATTTCATATCCATGAAGACTCATTTACAACAAAATCATAACAGACAGGTAAATCTGTTGCACTTGAGACGTCGATTTACACATCTGGGTGTTTATCACCCTAAATAAGCTATTCATTTGAATCCCTGCTTGCCAAGGGAACAAGAATGCCACACACATTTTCCTTTGGAGCCATTTTAGTTGTTATGAGTTCTGCCCTATCAATCGTTCATTGCAAATAAATAAAAAGCTTTCCAGGCCCACTTCCATTTCCAGACCATCTAGGCTTAAGACCCCTCCAGTCTGTGTTATGCAGTGGCCTGATGAATACTGTAGAGAGTAGAGTGTAGCATAACTTTAGATTTAGAGGTAGGAAGAATGGTCAAAAAACAAATCAATGGGCCAGTGTGGTGTAACACTTCAAAATTAGATGAGGGACTTCTAGTTGTGAAGGTTTAGAAGATGATGGAAAATATACTTTTCTAGCTGTGTACAGCTCACCATTTGTGAATACACAATTCCACCTCCCAGCTTTATAAGGACATAGGGACATGGCAAAAGAAGTTTATTATTACAGTGTACATGTATGAAAGGTGGCACGGGTACAAAATGAACAGCTGTTTTTTT
The DNA here is from genome assembly GCA_013400955.1 of Drymodes brunneopygia. Classification (NCBI taxonomy): domain Eukaryota; kingdom Metazoa; phylum Chordata; class Aves; order Passeriformes; family Petroicidae; genus Drymodes; species Drymodes brunneopygia. The sequence goes on along the minus strand of VZTZ01028190.1, from coordinate 119,145 downwards.
CCAATCCAACAGGCTTCCTGCTGCTCAGGAAGGCAGACTAGGTTAAACCTCTCAGTAATTTTTAACGCAAGGAGAATAATATTGTCCTTTTATTTTAAAATTTATTTTCTTTTCCATTATTGCAAGACTTAGGTCCTGTATCTGACCATGATTCTCCTTTCTGTTTGCTGTGCTAATGAATTAAATTCCACCTGCATGTTTGGGAAAACACTCCTATAGTCAATGTCTAAGTTATTTACATGAATATCTACTGCAGTTCTTTAAGGAAGCACAACAAATGTAGGTATAGCTGTAAAAGCTGCCCCCACACGTTAATTAAAAGCAAATAAAATACACATATTCTCTGTACAAATGAGGCACCAGCAGAATAGAGTCTGCCTAGTCTTTTCTCTCTCAATGGGAGAAACTGCAAACAGGTAGGATGCAAGGAGGGGGCAGAAAGAAAAAAGGTAAACATTGCATATGCACTTGATTCAATTTATTTATGACATAATATTGAACAATTAATGTCAAATTAAGTACACTAAATGGCTTATTAATTACAGAACAGATAATATATTACTCTTGATCCTACATCTACATAATGTGTTATTATACATCAATAAAACATTTTCTGTTGATTATATACTTAATGTATTCATCACACCAACATTTTTCTAAGTGCTATACATTATTTATCTAATGTATGACTAATTACTGCAACACCATTTTTCCTCTTTTGAGCAGCCTCTTAAACTCATTTGTGTCAGGTCTTGCCAAACTAATTAGGATGCTGTGCATCCCATTATTTGACTGGATTTAGATTTTACTTAGGTTGGAAAAAAAGAGATTGCCCTGATTCTTGAACAGTAACTAGCAAGTGCTATTTCCAGTTTTTTCAGTGCTGCCCAATGCACACTATTCAAGTGCTGGCAAAGTGCAATAAACAAAGGGTTACCAATTGCTCATAAAAACAACTCCTGGCTGATGCAAACAGAACACAGCACACATTTCTTAGCTTTACTACACAACCTTGCTTAGTAAATCATTAATGGCCTTACCTTAAACACCAGTTCTCCTATCAGGCCGTTCCATGACCCATCATCCTGAGGACTGCCATACTTGTGATCCGGTGCTACGTAAATTTCGTATTTAAAGCCGAGGTAAGTGGCCAAGGCTTCCAACACATCTATTGAGAAGCCCTGATACTTCTTTGGTTTCCCCAGAACATTTTCAGACACCATGACAAAGGGCTCTTCCTAAACAAAAAACAGAGGAGGAACCTGTTAATAAAGCAATTATATGCCATGTTTGGGTGCTGGAGGTTTTTTAAACTAAAGGAGGAACTACTCAAATATTATTTAGGCAAAACTCGTAAGTATGGAGGATTCTACAGCACTGTCATTTTCCACTAGCTGGGCAAACGCTGTCTCTAATGCAATCACTAATTCATGTTGTAAGGAAAGAAAAATGTGGCAAAATGGAAACATGCATTGCTCTTGTCCTTCTACTGTAGCCTGAGTATAGGCCAGTTAAATTTAAATAGTTCTATCAGAAGAAATTCCATTTGATTGGTTTAGGGATAATCAATTACAGGACTTATGGCTGTCTATAAGAATGATTTGTGAATATTCATCTAAAAGATGACCATCATAAAGGATAGAAATATTTACCTAGAGCTGACACTGAAAGGTCAGATTTACAAAAAGCATATTTTTCTTCTTACTTTTCCAATGACTTGTAATGGTTTTCTCGATTTTGTTATTAAGTTGCCCCTGCTCTGTTATTCTTCCTACTGTGCAATTAATTTCTAGACATTCCCCTTCACCTTTAAAAAAATATATAAACAAAACCAGATCATATTTCTAAGGACAAAAAATATATATTTGTCATAGATGGATTTCATGTATTCCTGTTCTTTATTTTCTCTGAAAACACCTGTTTGATCTAAGTACAGCAAAATATTAAATCCTCCCCAAAAGCATTAAGGTGCTGTAACACTTAGGTAGTTTTTAATATATGCTAGATGTCATCATTTTAATTAATTGCATGGTGCTGTAATTTCATATGAGGTTAACAGAAACACCTTTTATGAGGTGCAAAAAAGTTAGTTCTGACTTATGGCTTGCTCAGGACAAGCCCATGAAACCACTTCCTGACCACTTTGTCCTGATCAGCAAAATCCACAAGCATATTAAAGAAAACAGAATTGATTTTTTGCTGTTCTTGTGGCCCAAACTTTGTTTCTCCAGTGGCATTTTTGTTGGTATTTCTTTTGTTTGTATTTCTTTATTACTCTACTATTTATGTCTGTAAATTACTTTGAAGCCGATGTATTTTTACCATTTTTTCACTAATCCTACACCTCACTAACATTTTAAGCTTGCTGGAATGTCCTCCTATATGAACAGGTGTCACTGAATTGCAGGCAGGATGTTCTTGAAATAAGAAAGCATCATTTGTAAAATGATTTGAGTAAATGTTCTCAAGGACAGCCACATGCTGAGGATGCTGCCAAAGATGAACGGATTCAACCAGACTGCACTGGCAGGATGTTCTTTTCCGACTCCAGGAAATCCAGAAAAAATCCAACCCCATACTCAAAACAAATAGAAAATGAACCAAACAACCCCACCCCTGACC
>VZTZ01028190.1:0-116502 GCA_013400955.1 Drymodes brunneopygia | reverse complement strand
GAAAAAAAAAAAAAAAAAAAAAAGAGTTAAGGGTGGACTGCCTCAAGTTATTATTTCTAGTTGTCAGAAGGAATTTCTTTCTTCCCTATTATCCAAGATCAGTGAAACTGACTAAACATGGAGAAGAGAAAGTAAAATGAATTTTAAAGTAGTTTTCCAGTGCCCAGGTGCCAAGAACTTTGAAGAAATTGAGACTAAGTTGACAAAAGTCTCTCTTAAATGAGAGCACAAAGTGAATTCAGCTTTGCTGATCACCTGAATGACAGATTCCATAAATACAGACTCGAAATTACTGGGAAGAAAGGTTTCTTCAAAAAATAAATATGGTAGTTTATCAATCTAAACACACTATACACAAAATTATAAAGATTTATGTGTACAAAGACTCTTTAGACGTCGATAATTTTCATATTAGAAAGGATTAATTTTTATTACTAAATCATTTAGAAAATAGTTGCTCATAAACTGATTTTCTATCCAGTTGCTCATTGTAGTGATTTAATACGCTGTTTAAAATGCAGTTTGTCACGACTAATATCAGCCCTTTATTAAGCAATGTAATATTGTTTGCTGTTGAGAGATTCACAAAAAGCCCCAATGTCCAGTGTTCTATACATATGTAATGAAATATAAATAGTCAATCAGCTTTATGCAAGGCACCTAACACTTCCCAATTTTTGTTGCAGTTTGGAGCAGCAAACCATCTAATCATATTCCAAACAGAACAAAACCAATCGACTGCTATGATGCTTTTTGTGTAATTGTTTACGTTTCTGAGAATTCATTGAAAGAAGACAAAAATATTTTCCCCTCATAAATGCTTCAGGCTAAAACTATGACAGTTGTCCTTTTTTTGGCACTGGGAGGGTGCCATAGGAGCTATGGAAAGGTGTATACATCCCTACAATATGGATGTTAAAATGACTCTCTCCTTCCTTGAGAAAGCTGAACTTGCAGAAAGAAAATACACAAAGCAAAACAACAAGGACAAAGATGAGCTTGAAGAAAGTAGGTGTGAAAAGAAGAAAGTAGGTGTGAAAAACTGATGAGCTAACTCATGAGTTTGGAGGTGGAAAAATTCACTCGGATGATGAAGGCTCCATTCGACCCCCAACAAATTCAGGAAAATCCTGATAAAACTTTCTCTCCAAAGCGAGTGTTAATTCAGACTATGTAAGAAGGTCATCATCAGAGAAGCCATACAATTGTCATCCTTAGAGATACTCAAAACTCCCCTGGACACTGTTCCAACAGCCTGCTCTAACAGCTACGCTGCTCCACATAGCTGCCACCCAAGGGTCCCTTCAAACCTAAATTGCTGCAGAATACAGTGAAATGATCCAAGGAAGGCTACTGCTCCTGCTTTTCCTTTTCTTCCTTCTGGAGACACCTTTCTTGGGGTCTTGTGGGGCAAGAGCAGACTTCACAGCCTGTAAAGCCAGGGAGGTCTGGAAAAGCAAACAAGTCACAGCATTCATGACTGAGGAGAAACATAAAAGAAAATGAATGGTTGGACACCCTTAACTTCTTGCTTTTGCAAGGTTGATGATCTGCCTTATTGGACCCCATAAGCATCCAGTATATTTTGAGAGTGGTTTTGCATCCAACCTCAGTGGAGATCATTTCAGAGAGGGGCTATTTTCATCAACTTTACTTTCAACATGCCCCTTCATCAACCGAATGCAGCACTACTAAGCCTGTGATAAAGGTTTCTTCTCAAAACAGCTCCACAGTTATCACTGCCTGGCTTCTTCTTGGGATCAAGGCTCCTGACTCAAAGGAGGATGGGATTAAGGCTGGGTGGATTTTACACAGGACTGTGGGATAACCCTGGTGGACAGCTAAGCACCACACAGCCAAAACCACCCACAGCAACATGAAAGTCAGCAGCAAACAGGGAAAGGTTATACTGGGTGAAGCTGTGCATACTGCTTTCTGTGGCTGTAGGAAGACAAAGCCTGGCTTCAGAGGTGATTATGGCCCCCAAGCAAGAGAAACTGCAAAATGCTAGACTGGCACAGCTTAAGAAGGATAAAGGTGAACTCAAGATTAAGGCAGCATGGCATAAAAACAGAAAATGTTAGAAGATGACATGATAGGAAAAGTACTTTGGGGAAGTAGCTCAAGAAAATGTTTGTCTCCATTCATTTCCCTATCACCACATGTTTTAAAGAAGAAGCCACACATTAAGACTGATAGAGGTTAACAATATGCTACGTATTAAGACTGATATAATTTAACATCCAGCATCCCTGGAGAGTGGTGTGAGATGGCATAGCACAACCTCTGGATCCTAGCCATGCCCGCTCCTGGCTACTGCACAAATTAACCCCATCCTGGCCAGAACCAGGACAACTTGCTAAATGCTTCTAAGACTTAAAAGTACAAAATACAGCTCTTATCTACTCTGATGGAATTCTCAGACACACCAATAATTTGGATTAAATAGCTGGCCTGAAGTAATCTTTTTATACCCTTTACTATACCCCCTAATAAAGTTAAAAATAGGAAAGGAGATAAAAGCTGTTGGGCATGGAAGACCTTCACAATCGAAAACAGAAGGAGCAATACTCAAGCCAAATAGCAGAAAAGAACAATCAGGCTGAGTTTAACTTGGTTGTGTTAATTAATTAGACAATCAAAGAGAAACATTTGTTTGTAGCTCTGCTACAGATGTGTGTAATAAAGTCAAGCACTAAATTCCAGACTTAGAGGAGGCAGGGAGGGAGAAAAAGAGAATAATTGCTTTTCAGAAGTTCAGTTCCCTAAACTCAGAGTTGCTATTTGGGATGATTTTTACGCAGTAGAACAATCACTTTAAATTCCAAACTTTGATAGCAATCTTTTAGTTCCTCAATGAAAATCAAGTTTTAAAGATTCAGTATTGCTGTTCAGATCTTCTCTTTTTGGACACATTACAGAAAACTTTATTGAAAGAACTGAAAAGCTCCATTCAGATTTTAAACACAACACTAATGAAACACATGAGAGGAAGAAAAAAGTTGTATTCAGTGAGCTATTTACATGGAAGTGGTGGTCTTAGCTCAGCTGTTCATGATTTTACCCATGCCCACCACTTTGTTAGGAGATCACTGAATGGTCAATAAGATAGATTTTCTTTGCAATGAGAAGTGTGGATTCTGTGGCTTTAAGGTGAGACTTATTTCAGGATAGAAGTCATATGGAGCTATGACAAACTGCTGCGCTGCACTTATTTGTGAGGGTCTTTTGCTTGTTCTAAATATAAAAATGCTAAAAATCTAGGACGCATTTTACAAGTGAAAAAGCAAAGGCAAAACAGAATGCTTTGGATTATTTTCCTGGTCAGTGAATCCTCTTTACCCCTTAAAATGGACAGAAAGACTTCCTTGTGAGGGCACCATACAGAAAATATTCAATAAAGAAAACGTTTAGCTTGGAGAAAAGGAGGTTCAGTGGGAACCTTATTGTTCTCTACAAGTATGTGAAGCAAGGTTATGGCAAGGTGGGAATTGACCTCTTCTCCCAAGAAACAAACTATAGGACAACAGGAAACGGCCTCAAGTTGTGCCAGGGAAGGATTACTTTGGATATTAGGAAAAATTTCTTCACTGGAAGGGTTGTCAAGCTTTGGAGCAGGCTGCCCATGGCAGTGGTGGAATCACCATCCCTGGAGACATTTGCAGATGTTAGAGACATGTAGATGTGGCATTTTGGGACATGGTTTAGTAGTGGGGTTGGCAGAACTGGGTTAATGGTTCGACTTGATGATCTTAAAGGTCTTGTCCAATCTAATGATTCTACGAAGAGAGTTTTGAAATTAGGTAATTATATGGGTGGTTAGAATTCATAAAGCATATGAAAATGGCTTCTGTGTCTACTCATCAAAAATTTCTGAACACGCTGTATTCATTCAATAGGGCTCTACATTCATTAAAATTTCCCTCTTTCTCTTCTGAAAGTAATGAGAAAAAAAGAAAGAAAAGCAAAAAAAAGAAAGCAAGGAATGAAGCTCAGGTGTGGGCAGGACTGTCAATCTGTGCTTGACACTGACTCTAGAAACAGTGGATGGGCACATTAAATGATTCCCATAGCCCAGGCCAAGCCTTGGCAATCTTGTGAAGTAAATATTCACTGTGACACTTTAAAAACTCCCATTCCCTGCAAATGTTAAGAAACTGCTCCCCAAACTGAAACTCACTCTTATTACCAGATTTCTCAACTCCCTTCCAATGGCTGCTGGATGACCAAGCACAGCCATTACAATCAGAAACAAACACTAAGTCTGATAAACTATAGCCAAAATATTTTCAAGCACAAGATGCTATTGTCTTGTTGCTAGGCAGAATCTCTTTTTTCTTGACTCATAAAATAATTACTGCTCCCCCTTATAAGTGTTAGTCATTTTGCATTTCCTTCCCCAAAAGATTTTAGGGAAATAATGCAGCCCCAAGTACTTAATTTCCTCAAGTGCTTTATTGACCACTGTTTTGGGGATTTTATTTGGCTAGGAACAGCACAGCAGCTTGTTGTTTTTAACTGAACAACAATGTGCATTAATTCATGTTAGAATCAATGACCAAAATTTAATTGAAACATTTCATTCTTTCATCACAGAAATTCTCCCACTATCAACAGTTATAAAATTGCTGCAAAATATAACACAGCCCACACCCCTTAATAAAACCAAAACATAGATGAAGGATTCAAGTCTACTAGATGTTGGATAATTAATACTGTACCCATTAAGCATTCAATTGTGCCAATGGACTGTGTAACCATATTGGCACCAAAACCCACTGTTTTCTGATCCTGTGCTTTTCAAACAGATTGATCAGAGAATCAGTTGTACTAACAGAAAAGTCACCTTATCTACTGCAAGAAGCTCATTCACATCCCAGAAACCGAATACAATATTAAGGGGATTTTACATTTGGCCTATCCTTATTTTTATTCTCTGTGTAGTCTGCCACTTTTTTTGGATATTTTTATTGTCATCTTCAACTAGATATCAAGTGTGTTCTCTCAGTTACAGTACTTTAAACAGTACTTTTTCCTCCTGAGTGAAATGGTAGCTTCTGGATTTATTATGGTCCTTAGTTTAGTGCTGTTTACAACAAATGAACAAAGACTGTTAGCCCCTCTTCTCAGTTCCTCCCACTTCTCAGCAATGGGAGTAAGACTTCTTTCAAAGCATTCTGTGGCAATGGTCTATTAGGATGCTGCCAAGGTTTGTGTATTGATTTTAATTCACAATAACTTAATGCAGGTAACAGCTCTTTCTGAACCGTATGACAGGAATATGGATTGAGATTGGAATTGATTGGAGCATTTTAGAGTATGTCTAAAGAGTACAATGGTGGCTTTAATGCAGATAGTTCAGACACCTGAATTAGCAGAAGTGTGGTATGGGTACATTAACCTGCTGGGAACTACACTGTGCTCCTTCCAGCAGCCTTGCAAGGGCTCCTGTTCATAAGGAGCTGTACCACGCAGTTCACCTCCTTTTCTGTCTTGCACAGTGTGGATGGATAATTACAGCCAGAGTTAAGAGCCTTTTTCTGTTTCAAAGTCAAATTTCTTTGAATTGTGTGAATAGCTCTGGAATGCAAATATGCCCACAGAGCAGATGGGTAAGGGTCAGAGAGAAGATAAGAGCCATGGAGCCCTGAGAGGTAGCCCTTGACATAGGGATGAGTTAGGTTGGTCCTACCAGGCTTTGCACTGCACCTGCCTTGCTGTCAAGCTGTGGCCCCAGCCAGGTCCCAAAATATTTGAATTACTTGATATCCACCTTATCTACTGTATAGTACCTGCTGCTTGAGAAAAATGAATTGAAAATAACAATAAATGGAAAAAAAAGGTGCTGGGTTTCCCAGCAGGCTGTGAGATTAAAGCTTGTCAAATGAATGATCACAGTAGTGAATAACTGTAAGGTTTATGACCTGTTTTAGTACAAGCTAGGAAGCTCAAAGGGACATAAAACAGCTATTAAAAAAGGCCTGTGCCCAGGCAGCAGCAGTTTAAACTTGGCCCTTGTACAGGTGTGGTGGTTGGAAGAGGAATAGAAAGAGGTTCTGCTTCTATCAAGGAATATTAGTTTCTGCTCTTATAATAATGATTTTAATTATCAGTATTTTGGGTACTACTGTAGTCCAATATACCAACGCAGAGAGCAAGATATAATTTAGTGTAATATATGTCTCAATTAAAATTATTTTTCTAAAAAGATTGTGGGCACTAATGCAGAGATGGAGCTGCTTGACAGAATGAAGAGGCTTGACTGAAGCCCACAGCATCCAGTTATGAAAATGGGGAATGGGATCAGGACTGCATGAGGAAAGTGATCACCACACATATTGGTAGAAGGTATAAGAAGCATTATCTGTGAGATTATTGCACACTATGATAAAATATTTCTTCAATATTTAATGAGGTATCCTGCACATAATATTTCCTGAAGTTGATCTTTTTTGCACAGTCATTCACCGACGTTTTTGTCATGACATTTTTAATCCTTTATCACTTCTGTTTGTTCCTCTGCATATGCTTAAACACAGTATTATTTCAGCTTTCTTGTGACTGTCCTTTCCCCAATCACTCTGAAAGTTACTGCAGCTTCTTGAAAAGAACTATTTCCTTTACTTTCTTTAAGCCTTAACTTTCTTTAAGTTGGAAGTAAAATCCCAAAGACAGTTTCAGCTTTTAAAACCAGGCCTTAGCTTCATATTTTACCTTTCTTCTTCTCTCTGAGTGGTAAATTCAATAGAAAGAAGAACTGAAGATGCAGACCTCCTGCAAGTTCATATCCCAAAAGACATTGTCTGCTTTCACATTTCTTTCGTTTCTAATCTGGGCAACAAATGCTCATGAATTTAATACCAACCACTGAGAATTAAACTAGTCCACATATGATAACATTTTCCATGGTGCAAATGAGGTTTCTTAATTAATTTTTCCTTCTATGCTTATCTAAGCTTTTGCCAGTCCTTTCACTACATCATGTCCTGCCCACAGTGCCCACCTGCAGCCCAGGGTGACCAACCTGCAGCTCTGTGCAAGTAGCCTGGGTAACAACTCTCGAGATGCAGTGTGTAGGGATGTATGGCAAAGCAGATTTCAGCATGGCTTGCTGTTCTCTCTTTCCTTTTTCTTGCCTGCCTTCTCAGAACCCTCCAGATATGAAAATATATTCCTGTTTGGGAGCTGTTTTGAATTTTCATGTAGAGTCACAAATATCTTTTGCACCGGTAGGATATTATACCTTATGCACTTTCAGGAAAGGCTCTGTACTTTTCAGTCAACGTGTCAATGCTTTAAAACAGGGAAATTCAAACTTCTTCCTTTTTTGAACAACAGGGGCATTTTTAAAAGTATGATTTTACAAATACCTGCTGGCCTATTCAATGTCAAATGGACTAAATCTCATTCCATTTCCAATGTCTTAATATTCATATGCATAATTCCATAACTGCTTCAGTTAGTAAAATATTATGACAATATCTGCTGTATTTTAGGTCTTTTTTAATAAAACTGAACAACTGAAAAAGAGAATAAACTGAGACAGCCAAAATGGATATATAGCCAAATTTTTTCTTGGGCAATTGTTCATTCAAGACACTGAATTTGTTTGGAACTACTGTGCTGACCTTTGACTGAGCTACATTTCAGAAACTCAGAATGCATTTCAGAATTTCACCAGCAAGTGACTTGAACTTAAGAGCAACTTGTCAGACACAAAGTTCAAACTTCAGCTTCATGTATGGAAGCAGTCCAAGACAGAGACATCTGATATTTAAGTTAGACAAAATAAACCTTTTCTAGAAGTGTAGAAAGTGTGCTACTAATCCAACTCAGATTAAAACATTGAATTACATGTACACAAACACGACCATAGCTCTCTTCAGAATAAACCACAAAGAAATATTTCTTATTGCTATTTATGCAAAGGAAAAAATTCATATTTCCTGCAGAGGGGCCAGGATTCTCTGCCAAGTGAAACCAGATGATTTCCAGTTTGGGGATATACGATATTCTGTCATACAAAGAGATTTTGGTTTGAGTCTGCAGATACGTAGCTCATAATTATTAAATTTACTTAGGGAAAGGAATTAGTAGATGGATGTAATGATGGGAATTGTTCAGCATTTGCTTATTGAAAGGCTGAGGAAATAAGTCACAATCATTTATGATTTTCAGACTCCAGAAGGTTTCATTTCATTAGTATAATGCATTATAAACCCAGGTATTGCAATTTGCCATCCTCACAAATACTACTGCAATTTTTAGAACAATGCCTTTTCAACCTGAAGGAATAACAAGATGAAATTGGAAGACAAGGGCTGCTATCTAAAAAGGCATGAGAGATTTGAACTGTTAAGAAAACAAATTTACAAATTCATTTAAACTTCTCAACTCTCAATGAAAAAGAAACTTATTAATATTCAAAGGTATTATTATTTAATTTTAACACTTGTTTCCCTGGATCAAGATCATCCTGTTAGAAAATGGCAGAATTAATAACAATAACTAATCATTCACAGTCTGTATAGATTCTTTACTTTTAAAAGAAAAGTGCTGACTTAATTGAAGAACAGGAAGAAAGATAGAAGAGAAAAATTAATAAAGATTATCACTAAATAAAGTTAATTGGTGAAATCCCTCCTGCTCTCACATCAAAGGTAAGAATCACACATTTTCATCACACAAGTTAAATAGAAATCTTCGGTTTTGTCCTATCCTGCAGATATAAAACTAGTGAGGAGACTGAAATGTCGTGTGCTCTGTCTTTGCTTTTGTAATTACTATAGAATCCTACCAGCAGAGGTAATTATTTCTGTGTAACTTTGCAAGTTTATAAATATTCATGCCATAATAACGTGAAAGAAGAATGCTCTCTGTCAAGGTAACAAAGATAACTGGGGATAAAGCAGGAACAGTGGGGAGAGAGGGAAGAAGAATAACTTTATTTTTCTAGGCAAAATCCACAGAAAATTTTTGTCAACAGATAATTATACTGAACTAATTAATATGAATATCAGGCAAAACAAAGACCAGCCACTGCCACCATCATCTATTTTGATGAACGTGCTATTAAAGTATAATTTTCCCCTTCTCTGTTACTACCTTTTTTTCCCTGTGCATTCATCCTTCCTTGGCTGGCTTTTGCTGTTGCTGTTTAGTTTGGTTTTGGGTTCTCTTTTATGTTCGTAGGGTTTTTTTTGGTTGTTGTTTTGGTGTTTTTTTGTTTGCTTTGTTGTGTTTGGTTTGTTTTGTCTTGTAGATACTATCACAGGAAGCTTTCTAGTGGACTAAGAGCTGGAACAGAATGTTCACTCTGACAGATAAAGGTGTTTAAATACCCATAAAATAACTGGAGGAGTATGAAACTGCTCTGTCCCTGGTACTGACATGCTGTGGTTATTTCACTTTCCACTCCTGACGGAGCCTCTTCCTTCACCGTGCACTGTCAGCAATGCAAACCCTGAAAACTCCTTGTCTTGTTCTTTATAAACAAGTGCTGAGCCCTCAGACACTGAACTCAAACATGGGTAGAGAGCAGCAAGAGGGAAATAGCTCAATATAACATTTAGAGTTCTGCTCTGGATCAACTCTGTGTTTGGGCATTGGTCCAAAGAGGGCTACAGGTCTCGTATTATTTTCTTTTTCTTTATTTCTTTATTTTTTTTCCCACTCCTAACAACTTCTCCTCAAGGAGAGTTTATAGCAGGGAATACACCAGCCTCATAACATGAATGCCTGTTCAGGTACACATTGTTTGTTCAGCTTTAAAGCAAGAATTTTCCTTTACACAAGGTGCCCACACAGGGGAAGGACCTGGCTGACAAAAAGGTAGAATGGGACAGTAGATGTTTTACCAAACTAACAGCACTTGCCAGAGCAAACCTTGAATATTTTCTGAGTGCAACAGTTTGGGTTAGACTGCACTCAATTTGCCAAAGTGATTGGAATTAATTCATTCAGAGCTTCAGCTTGGTAACTTTAGCCAACAGGGTGCCTGAAGTGCTACCTAATTTAGAATGTGCCTGGGCAAGAAACAGTTTCTCAAGTGTTTGGATCAGTCTGAAATGCGCTGTACTGATAAAAAAATCAATTTTGTGGAAAATTATCCATCTCTCTGGGGTTTTTTGACCAGCTTAAATGAGACACACTAACACCAGCTACTTTCTTGGTAAAATGGTGTTCTTAATAAAAAGTGAGGCAAAAGGAAGAAAATACACTCCTGCTAGTGCAAAAGGATGAGCATCTGCTTACCAGCACAGTCACCACACGCAGAACCACTCCTCGCATGTTATTCTCCAGCTTTCTGTCTGTTAGTGACCCATTCAGACCAGTTACAGGATTCCAGCAGCCAAGCTACAAGAGAAAACAAAAATCATTTTCTCATTGCCCATAAAACTTTCCTAGTCATTCCTATTAGGTGGCTTTGAGCAGGAACATATGAAATAAACAGAATAGCTCCTGGAATCAATGGGATAGAAACTCAGGGAATGGCTTATGCACGGATTCATCTTGAAATTGAAAATGAAGCAATTAAGGGTATCAGTTTTTGGTTTTAAATACCAGTGTGCAGTGGATGTCAGCATCCAGGATTTGGGGTTATATGCATTGCTTTAAAAGAGGTCAGAGAGGACTTCTATATTACTGAAAAACATTTAAAAAGTACTATAGCTGTGACAATATTTCTACCTTACTTTCAGTAATACACTAATTGGAGAAATAATAGCTACCATCATTTTAGCACGCTGTCTGCTCCAGCCCATCCTTCCTAGTGGAACTCTGACAAAAGGAATGACACCAGCTTTAATGAAAGCTTATACTACTAATTCTAATGAAACAGCAGTGATTTTAAGCCAGGTTAAAAATCAAATTTAAAGATGACTGAGAAAAAGACCATTGGATAGGCACCTATCTATTGGACTACTGAGACAGTACTGCAATAGATAATGCAGAAAAAGAAGTTTGTTTATGCCATTCTTTGCATTGGTGCTATCGTATTTCTTGAGCTTCTCTGCATGAAGCTTTTGCTCAGAAATGTCTCAAGGATTATCAACCTTTCAATCTAGGTTTAGTAGATATTGACTTGTAATTCAGCTTCTCTGAAAATATAACTTGCCTGTTTTTTTAAACGGTGGTAGATGCTTTTTTTGAGCACAGAGAAACAAATCAGTCAACCACACATCCCTTAGCACCACACACCAAGATAACCAGTTTCAGTTTTGAAATTCATTACCACACTCAGCTGACCTGCACAATTACCAGTGTTCAATCCAAAACCCAAGAGAAGGACAATGACTGATTTCAGAGGACTTTGGAGCAGAATCTCAGTAAAGCAGGTAGAACAATTGGCTGTGTAAAGTCATTACACGGGCAGAGTCAGGCACCTGCAACTACCAATTCTTGCTCTGAATTGCCTTCTCCATGGACTGGGAATGAAACCTTTCCAATGATGGTCCTCTTCTGACTCTTATTTAAAGAAACAAAGGTCTTGCTCCACTGACAAACCAAGATTAACATCAGTAGGTTACTGTTGGGTCCAGTGGCCTCTACTAAGACTATTCTCTTGGAGAATTCAACACCATAATCTGAGAGAAACGTAAACTGTAAGCCACAGAAAATACTACTCTAAATTCACACAGAGTCACAGAAATGGCAGATTGCCTCAAACCATCTGAAAGGGTTTGTAAAGAAGGGGAAAACCTTTGCTCGCTGTACTTGAGCAGTAACTTATAGAGAAATCATTATTTTCAGTCCTTTGTGTGAAAAGGCTTTTTATATATGTTTCATAGATCTTTCAAAGCAAAACAGAAAACAAAAAACAAACTTCAAGTAAACATATCTAACCACCTCAGAAGTGGATAATTTGAAATGTATCTTTTCTTCATTGAACCTATTTTAGAGCAACTTCTCTATTTTTTAATTTCAATATATTCATTTCAATTCTTTGAAGATGCCTTCTTAAGAGATGTGTGTCCCAAAAAGTAAAAAATACAAACTTTTGGCAATAACATAGGATTTAGGTTGGACTCAATGGTCTCAAAGGTCTTTTCCAATCTAAATGATCCCAGGATTCTATGATTCCCAAAGGAAGATGGCCTTAAAACAACACAGTCACTTCTCTATGCTGCTTTCAAAAGTACTCACAGCTAATCCTTGCCCTTCTGAAGTCAAGGTCATACTACAGTCAGGGAATGGGTGAGATAATGCTGAGCATACTGCTAATCTCCAGTAATGACTGAATCAGGGATCTACTAGATCCAGAACCACAGAGACAATGAAAGCACCAACAGGATACCAAGAGAAACAAAATCAGGAGGTGTCCTATTAATCTCTTGAAATTGCTCATCTTTCCACAAGCTAAATAAAAGCACAAATGATCCCTGCTTGGTTTCCCCACTTGGTGTTCCCATCCGACTGCGAAGACCAACAAGGGACCATAGCAGCCCCCCTGTTTCTTCTGGACCTGCACAGTGTATCTGGCTGTTCTCTAGCCATGGATGGACTGCTGACACATTCCGGGTCCTCACCACTGCCCTGCAAAGCCCTGCAGCACTCTGAGCTGAATACCCTAAATGCTGAAGTGGATTGCCTGTAACAGTGCAGCGAAATGCAGCAAATGTACTTGCACTGTACTCTGTACGTGACAAACCACTGACATCCTGTGAAGCAAAGCATTTCACAGGCTGCATTTTCTGTACCAAAAAAATGGTGAAAAGAGTACCAAGTTCAGAACAAAACTGCATTAAATTAATTTGGTGATTGTCATTCTTAGTCACACAAGGAAACTAATTAGAACTTAGACCCAATTAGCATATCCAAATGTGTTGGATGTATAATTACTGCAGATACTCTGCTGCTTTTGCCAGAACTAAAACCCTAGGAAGCTGCTGAAGAGCCTTTTTATCCTTTTGAGGTTAAAGTCCATTTTTAATTATGTACGTTAATATGTATATATTTTTATAATTAAGTTTTTAGTCCAACCCTACCTNATAGCTGATTTCTGGAAATTCAGCATGGCGCCAATTTTCTTTTAAAAAGGCACTTTTTATTTTCAATTATTGTTCATTTAATTTTCAATTCAATTGTTCCTTTATGCAGCTCAGTCATGGTGAAGACAAATGTGCAGTGTCTTGCCAACAAAGTTGAAATTGATTTTGAGTGGGAGCTGCTTACTGTTATTAGGAGAAAACAAATCAACATTTATTGATGACAATTTGAGCTTGTCATTGCAGCAAGGAGCAAACGTAACTACTGCTGAAGCATCGAGATGGGGGTGATATAAAGCTCCCTCTTCAGCTTTGTCTTGTTTAACTGCTTCTGCAAAACATTCACTGCTTCAGCATTTACTTCCTTTTTCTTTTGTTCTCTCTGTGATGGTTGAAATGAGAGAACAGATCAGACAGTAACAGAATCTCACATTAACTCTGGTGGATTTGGGTAGATGGGAGATGGGAACTCTCTTATTGAGCACAGTGTTTCTCATCTTCATACCACATGAAATTTATCATTTATAGTGCTTTGTACTTCTGTTGCAGTTTCTTTTATTTATTCTAATGACAGCTTTCACTCTACGTTTGATATAATATGATGAAGATGGAAAAGTTATCAGTCTTCTACTTCCTTTGATATCCAATTTGCAATCTCTTTCTGTTCATCTCACATCTCAGCTTGTTATCCTCACTATCGTCACAAAAATGAGCTTTGTTCTCCTGTTTGGTTGGCAAAGCTAAAAATTTACTTCCCTACTTCATTAGAAATTTTTGACTATATGAACAATGCATTATGGAAGGTCTTTAATTTGTATATCAATATTAAAGTAGGCAAAATCTATTTCATGTGTACTTAAAGTTACATTATTTATAAGGAACTTGGAACACTAAAATCTATATTGCCTTTATGACAGAGTTTACAGCCAGTTTTTCTCCCCTCCTTCCTATGCAACCAGTGAATTTTGCTGAATATCTGAGAGCTTTCACTTCTTTTTCTGGCAGAGTAAAATGCAGGTTGTGTCAATTAATCAACAAAAATATATTGGCTTAGTATGATCACAGTTGAGGACAATCAGTGAAAATGAATAAAACCAGAACACTGATAAAGATTAATTCCTTAAGTGCTTGCCACTATATCAAAGTTTAGAGTGTTCTGTTACTTCAATTAATATAGAAAAAAATGCAGGGACTGGTTTACCCAATGCAATTACCTTGGAACTCAGGCTGCATCACCACAACACTACTGAGTCAAGAGCAGAAAACACTCTAGAGAAGGTGCAGTGGACATCTGGAAGATAAAACTGCACTACATCTGCAACCGAAACCTATAAAGACATTGGGATCACTGACTCCTCTTTCATTTATTTCTCTGTCATTTAAAGAAAAAAAAAATCCAACAGCATCTTGTTTTTAACATGGATAGCCTGACAAAACATTTCCAGAGGAAATGCCTATGAGAGAGCCGTTCACAGAGAGCTGGTGAGCCAAAGGAACAGCAGCCTCCTTGCCTGAAGTACCCACATGAGCTTCAGAAACTCCTTCCTCAATTTTCACCCAGCTCCAACCTGCTTTAGGAACGGAATTCTTACAAGATCCAGCTTCAACAGAAGAAATGTGCATTAATAATCCCCTTTTCCATTCCAAAGCATACTGAATTCACAGAAATGGAAAAGACCTCATGAAGCTGTCACAAAATGACACTCAGCTGGAAGATTCAAACTCCCAGGAGTGCTGAGAAGACTCAAAATTGGAGGCAGAACAAAACATAATGTAAAAGAGGGGGAGTTTTTTTGGTGATGTGTGGATTCAGCATTTGCAAAATTTTCTAGGACACCAGTTTAGGCAAAATTCAAGCAGGACAACATAGAAATTGTTTTGCACAGAGTATTCCTGATGCCACTTGTCAGCTGTTCTTTAATATATCCAACAACAGCTGGGAAATCAGAGACTAAATCCTATTGATTAAAGACTACGTCTCACAGAAGAAACACCATAAAAGACATCTTTTGGTTGTCAATATGATACTGTCAGTTATATAAAATGTAGTCAGATGCTCTGTTACCTGGTTAAAGAGTCCTTTCAGTTCAGCTCTTTAGCCAGCAACCAACAGTTAATCAACCAAATCTGCAAAAAATCTGGTGCCCAGGGGCCATCAAGGGTCAGTTTTGTTCTCCACAGCCATTTCCTAATAGGATTGGTTAGCAGGAAAGCTTTCTGTGTTTAACTGCTGCCTTCACTGAAGCTTAGGTAATAGTCAGCAAATAGTAAGTTGTTAAAATCAATAGAAAATACTGTGCTCAACAATTGGGTAATGTATAGCAGCACTTGTTTCTCTTACATTCTGTGTGGTGAAATCTATATAGTTCTGTGCATTCAGTTAATTATTTTGTACAGTGTGTTTTATTGCTTTAATTTGTCTCTGGACCAGAAGGAATCGGCTGCCCCTAGACTTGCTCTGTTATTTTCAAGCTGTTGGGAGGATGTGAATACCCAAGTTTAGTTCTATATCCAGTGGGCAAAGGATTGTAATTGCAGCAGTCCAGGTGGGTTATTTGTTTTGTTAACTGATCATAGATACAAGTGCAAGTGACCTAAGGAGGAATTTCTTTCCTCAAAGCCAAAACACAAGGTAGAATAACACTGAACAGAGTTAATAAAATATTTTGCTTTGGGGACTACCCAAATTTCCTTTTCTTACTGAACTGAAATAAAGAAGCTAATGGAAAGTTACCTGCTGGTAACCTGCTGTTCATTTGCCTACTAGCTCCTGACTCAATGTTTTCTCAAGGACCCAGATTCCTGCCAGAAGTTATAACTGGGTGTTTTAGACTGCTGAAAAATGTTGAATTTATGGGGAAAACAGCATAGACTTCATAGGTATTCTCACACTGCATGTTCTACTCACAAAACTGATGCTTAGTGCTTAGGCCAAGCTTTTAGAATCTAATGGTATAATTTTTCAAATGTATAGCAAATCACCACATCTCAAAGAAAATGAACCATCTCTTCAAGCCAGTGGTGTCATTCTAATGATCCCTGACTTCTCCCCCCATATCTCTTTATCTCTGGCTTACCTTCTTTCCCTTTCATTTGAAATTTGATGATCTTAATCTATAATTTTCCCCTTCTGCCATCTCTTATCTTTGGAAAATACCCTTTTTTCTCTTTTTTAGTCCTTTTTTTACTGTGATTTCACTACTCCCAGCAGTTCCCTAAGCTGTGGTTATCTTCCTCTTTCCTACACTGCAATACCTCTTGCCATCCATTTCTCTGTGTACTTTCAGTGTACTTTCTGTCCTCTCTGCTTTTCTTCCTCTTGATCTTCCTTTCCATTTCCTGTGCCTTTTTCCTATCTTCTTTTTTTTGTTTGTTTTTGTTTTCTGCTTGTTTGCTTTTATTTTTTTTAGGGTTTGGATTGGTCAAAGGACATCACTTTTCACTACATCCAGCTTTGACTCATTTTTCAAATCACTTTGGATCCTTTCCCCTTTCTCTTTGCCCTTGGATCTCCTTTTCTCCCGGGCAGACCTCTCAGGAAACTTCCCCTAACTCCTCCTTCTCCTATTGTATTATGAGGGAGATGGGACTTAACACAATAAATTACTGAATAGCCCTATTTCCTTCCCTTTCATATTTCTTGCTAGTTTTTTACTCCCATCCCCTGACAACCTTACACAACTCTGAAGAACGGAGTCAGACAAGGATAATAATGAGTCACATGTTGGTCTCTTTTCCCACTGCCTCTATATTTCAATTAAAGTCAAATACTCAGAAAAGCCTGTTCTTTGACCCAATACTGAAATCACCCCTTTGCTAACAAATGTCTTCATACTGCCGGAGCAAATCTCATGAATATCACTTTCATTTTACACTGGAAGCTTTCTCACTGATGTCTTAATTATTCCAGGGTAATTGATAATACCAAGTAAGTTCAGGTTTGTGTACAGTTTAAATAGAGTCACTTTGATTTTTAATTGCAAATGCTTGTCTTCTTTCTCATTAGGCATATTATGAATCAAAAGGATGTCTTTTATCTAAGTCATGTAAGGTCTAGATAGAAACAAAAAACCTTAAAATCAGGTTTTATAACTGAACTTGGTCCATTTTGTCCACCACTGCATCTTTATGAAATCAGAGGAAAATATTCAAGGTTACTTGTATTAAATCACAATACATAAGCTTTTGATACCATCATAAGACCTTTGATCAAACCTATTCAGTGACAAAAAAGCACCGTTTCCCACTTGGTTGCATGAAGCTCCCTCTCTACAGGTAGCGAGAAAACACACACAGTACATTTTGGTTTCTCATCAGTTCCCTGGCAGTGTTCAAACATTCTCCAGCACACTCCCAGCTTTCCCCTCAGCTTAGTAAGGCGCTTTTTCGACATTTGAATTTTCAGAAAGGGCTTGTCAAAGTGGAATATCAACAAAACCTGTTTGCTGCTGCAGGGCTCAAAAATTCTGGGGGCAGCATTCCAGTAAGAAATCCAAAGAGTAATAGGCAGAGCAAACCCACCAGTGCTTCATTTGGAGGAAAGTGGGTTTACAGAGCAGCATTCTGAATAAACCCAGTCCAGAAAACCTCCTAAGTGAATCCTTCAGAGCAGAGTGAAGTGGCCTGTGGTGAATTTTGTGCTTCTGCAGCAGGGAGCTGCCAGTGCTGAGCTGCTTGGGCACCTCCACACTGCATTGCAGTCAGCTCAGTGAGCTCGGATGCTGAGAAGCACCTTGGCCTTTTTTTTCTGCAATAAAGATCTCCCCTTCAATATAATGGCTGAATTAATAGTCTGGGAGTCAGCTCTGGAAGTAAATCTACATGGAGAACTGTGTATTAGATTCATCACTCTCTAAGCTGGGAAGAAAAAGAAAGGCTCCTGAGCAGTTCCAGCCCAGGAACTGCAGAGCAGTAGTACAGACCTGTGCTTGCACTAAAGAAATCTGAGCTCATTTTAAAGGAGGCTGACAAGGAATGCGTGTTTAAGTATATATGGGGCCTAACGAGGCTACAGAACAGCTGGACTAACCTCAATGGCACCTCTTTATCCCTAGTTTTGAAGTGTAAGCAGAATTATCACACCACTGCTTTCACAGAAATGCATCAAGGAACTCTACATCTGGTTATCTTTTCATATGAAGTACAATGTTATGAAGTATTTTTTTTCAGGCATAGCGTATGGGAATCTCCATTTTTCTCCTTTGGAAGGATAAAGGATTTTAAATGAAGCAATACCTTAGCACTATTTACTCAAAAGTATATCTATTTATTTAATCAGGTACTGAATGCTCACTGGGCAGTACTGCTGTGGTTGTTTTCCTCATGCAGGAAAAATGAGTTTGCTGGACTTGGGTGGAGGGTGGGAGATGTTCCTAGGACACACATACCATGGAAATACATGTCCTGAAAACCTTAGAAATAGAACAACCCCATTTCATATTATACTTACACTTAGCACCTTTGGCATTGCTACACAGTTCTTAATTTCACCATGAAACACCAGATAAGAATAGGACTCAGAACACTTCCTTTCCTTAGTTGAGGCATTGATGTACTGACATGAAAACACTACCTCCAAATACCAGATACAAAGTGAAAGAGAGGCACTTGTGATAAGATATTATTTTTATCTCAATGACTGTGGGTCCCTGTCTCCTCAGACATGTTCAGCCTCTCATCACCAACATGAAAAGCAAAGGAATTAGCACATAGGCACTGTGAGAACATACACCAGTGTTCAGCACAGACAGTTTCTATATCTTTAAGCATATTTGTACCTGTCCAGGAGCTGTTAAAACTTACACAACATCAAAGTAGCTTACACTTCCTGTTGCTTAGCACAGCAGAGTTTGCCAGCTCTTTCTTAAATGTGGTGCAAAGAAAGATCTGACATGAGCATCTCCTATTCATACATGCTAGTGCAAGGCGCTTCCTAAGCACAGGGACTAGGAAACAGCTGCTCACAAAGCATCAGCACCAAAAATTAAATATTAGAGGGGCGGGAGAGGGGAAGAGACACTGATGGAGCATGAGAAGTTTGCATGAAAGGGCAATTTAGCTTATTTCCATTTTAAATGTGCATATGTAGAATCACTCTGGAGAGCGCCTGAAGAATGGAGAGCTGAGGTAAAAAGTAACAAACCAAAAGAAGCTTTTACTCAAATAATGCCCTCAAGTTCCTTACTACATAGGAGCTAACATGGCAATGCAGCAAGAGTAGCAGTAGATGACAAACTGCTTTCCATTGATTCTTCAGATTCCTGGGATGCTTAAATGAGGAACACAGAAATGAAAACAGTCTTTGCTTACACATAGATCAATACTCTGTTTCTAAAAATCAGGATTTATTCCTAGCACTGGCAGGAAAAAAGAGGTCTGGTAAGTTGGATATGTCACAGACTCACCAGCTTGATACTGGATAGTAAATCAAAGCTGCATTTTGCCACCGATATGTTAGAAAATATTACTCCAGTATAGCCCATGTTCACAGAGTATAAGGCTACAGTCACCAGCTTTTAGTGCGTTATGGACCAGATATTACAAGTGATTTACTGGATCATATGTTTCCGAGAGTTTGGTAGTGAAGAAAATAAGATTGTGGGGTGTTTTTTTTTCCACTCCTTCAGCACAGAGCAGCTTTCTTAGGAATCAGAACTATTAGTGAAGGAACTAAAAACTTTAGCCTAGCAGTGACCAAGCAGAGTTATCAGTACCAGGCTCCAGCTGAGAAGAAACTGCACCTTCTTCTGAAGGCTCTCTTTTGACCCTGACACTTGGGGCAGTGGAGAACAGAAAGGTCAAGAGTGAATTTGAGGAGATGGCCAACAACCTGGAAGACAAGAAGTAACTTCTTCCCACTAAATTCAACTGCAGTGAGAGCAGCTGTGCCCACTCAGAGTCCTCAAGGTGAGCACAGGTACCAGGAGCACTGAGCACTTGGAAATGTTTGAGCAATGTGGTCTGGTTCATACCTGGGGTCCCTCCCTCTGTGTGGTCCAGGTAATACTTTCTAAAATTTTTGCCTGCAGAAGATCTAGCCTCAGTTGCAAAGCACAGGCCTCTTTAGGATCAATAGACTGTTACTGAAATCCTCTTTGGTCTGAAGGCCACAAACTGCTATGTTGATAAGCAAATGTTATACTGATAATGGTCACAAGCAATTCTCTAACTGCCAACACTATAAACTCACCTTCAGCACAGTCAATACATTCAACCTCATTCCTCCTTCCTATACGCCAGAGGGCATTTGCCTCATCATTTGGTAGCAGAAAGGCTGCCCCTAAAACAGACCTGTTTTAGGTCATCCTATGGCCTTTTGATGATGCTTCCAATGACCCTTCAGAGGCATCATCACCTTACCAGCAGGAAAAGTGGAATTCTGATTGCCCAGAGGCTTTTCCTGGGGACAATGCTGTAAAGCTACCACAGCTGTACATAACCTGTTTAAAATAGTTGTGTTACACTTGTGCATACTACACAACATACATGGCTGAGAGCAAATTTGGAGTCCACTAGGTTTACTCCTAGTCAGTGCTCCACTGAGGAATATCTAAATCCTATCAGGATCTGTGAGCAATTAGCTCAGAGGAGCCACATGCAGGAGTGGGTATTTCTGCAGTAAAGAAACAGAGGCATTGGTGTTTGTAAATTTCATGTATTTTCATAAACATTAAATGGCAAATGATATGCTGTAGAGTACCTGAAGACTTAAATAAAAGATCCCTGCGGAAAATAGTAAATCATTAGTTTAAAATATTAAATGACACATCTAATGAGCCCTGTCTAGAATAGCTGAATCACTGAAATAAATTTTTGTTACAAATGAAAATCACTTCTCTAATGACACTGGAATTTGGCACAAAAATAAATTAGTGATATATCTTAGTAATTAAAACTACAGAAACACATGATAAATCTGTCTTGCAAAGGATGAGAATGATATTTGCTAGAGCACTATATTCCTACAATAGATTCATACACACTGCTGAAATTGGGTAAAGAAACCAAGAACTTTAAACCACTGAGAATTCTCCTTAGTTAGTTTGATATTGCAAAGATCCTTCTAAGAACATATTGGCATATATGGCCATGATAATTTAACAGTCTAAGTAGTAATACTGTGCTCATCACTACAGTCTTTCTGGGATTTAATTTTAAGGGATGATACCTATTTTAGAATCATCTTTCTGTTTGAAAAGATCTACTACTTTTAAGAAGAAAGAAATGTCTGTCTTAAGAGTATATTAAGAAATCAGTAGTTAGGCTCAAATTACCGTCCCAGCTTCTTTCCATATGAGAAATTTCTTTCAACTGGGAAGGGTGACCTAAAAATAATATCCTTCCAAATGCTAGACAGAGCCCAAAACCAGAATCCTTGAGTCCTTTTTCTCCACACACCTGTGTGTACCACTGCATTAGCTCCCAATGCAAACTCAAAGCTTTTGCCTGGGGACACTGATCATCTTTCAAGGGAGCAGGTCTCAAGGTTCACAGCTGCTGAAGAAGGTGTAAATGTCTGCAGGACTGAGACTGCTTGCTTGAAAGCTGACTCTTGGTGGGACAACTCTTGTCCAAGAGTTCATCTCCATTACAGTTTTGATGGAGAATGTTACTGGTTTTCATAAACTTAGAAGGAAGGTATTATTACCATAGTTCCAGATTTTAACACAAATTCCCCATAATAATTTTTTAACTTTTTTTTATTTTTAATACCATGGTCTTTTAAAGTTTCCCTGCAAATCTAACCTCCAATTTATGCAATCCCAGGTAATAGGCTGTACGTCTCCCACTACAGGCTAAAGAGACAAAAAAAAAATAAAAGCCAAAAGAGCCAATTACCTGGTGTGGCACCTATCCATTGTCTAAAGCAGAGATGAATGCTATTAGTCTGTCAGCATTTGTTCTGATTTAAACACTTTACTCTCGCCACTTTCATTAACTGTGTTGGCATAGCTATATATTACTCATTTAACCTGCACTTCATTGCACTCCTAATGCTCAATCAGGTTTTGCAAACATGAACCTGAATATCAGGCAGCAGAGACTGGAGTCTGGGTTGGTGTAAGCCAGAGTACTTTAGTGAAAATAAGCCTCTCTAGCCTATATGAGAACCCATTCCTATCCCCACACCTGCAAATGCAACCATATTTCTTCTTAGAATAGATCCTGAAAGTGTCTCCATTTTTAGTACAACACCTGGGAGCTATGCTCAGCTCACTTTTCATTGCATTAAAACACTCATTAAAATGAGAATTTGTACTGCTATAGGAAACATAAATTGCCTCTGTGAAAGATGCACTAAAACTAAGTGAATAATTAATCTATTTTTCATATACAAATTTATTCATGGAATAATATCATGTAATAGCTCCTTTATGGAGATTACAGGCAGTTCCTCCAAAGCATTCAATAATCAGAAAGCATGCTGGTTTGTTTGCCTGGGCACACTGTCCTTACAGGGCATCTTTTTCTCATGATTGGACTGTCTGGTTTCTGGCATGAACATCTGCATTTATCAGTTCAATCTTTATCAGCTTCACAAGCCGTGAAAATACAGACCACATAATTTCTAAGAAAGCAGTGACAGTAGCTTAGTGTGAGCGTTACACAGTTCATGACAGTCTTACTCTCAGGAACCACCATTGTTTAGCAAATTTAAATTCCTTGAACAAGCAGAACTAAGTCCTTGCACAAACAAGCACAAACTAAGTCCAAGTCCCTGACGTCCAAACTCGTCTCGTGGTTTTATGACTTCAAGGTAGATTTGAAAACTTAGAATACTATTAAAAATGTACTAAACTAGAAAATATTCACTAATTTCCTTCTCCCCCTGCTAATGGGATTCATAATTATCTCCCTTTGGTGGATAAGCTAAGAGAATTTCTTCAAGATTTCTTTTGTTACTTCTTATATGCTATTTCACTGTTGAAAACAAGGTATGAGCCACTCCAGCTCCCTACCTTTAGTACTTTGCCATTTTCTATTCCCATCTCCAGAAACCTTTATTAGGCTCATATATTTTTTGAACAACATTCTTTAATCAACCCAGTCTATTTCTGTGCTAATTATCACTATGCTCAGAATGACTACATTGAGTAGATAACCTTAACATATATAACATGGATTATCTTGATTGGTACAGGCTTCTGTCTCCTTGCTCATATGGAAGTGTCATTGTAGCTCTGCCAGTGTAATTCTGTGAACCTGCTAGGCTTGTAAAGAGAAGTAATATCTTTTATTAGACCAAGAAATATAGTCAGGGGAGAGAACGAGCTTTGAGCTCAGAAATCTAATGGAAGTCCTCTGAGACAAAAATCTTTCTTGTTTTTCTTCCAGCTGTATTTTTTGGTCTTATAAAATGTATAACCCGTATAACCGGTTCCCTGTAGGCCTGACTGTCCTTGGTTATAACAGATTACTCAGGATGGAGATAGGTCAAAAAGGAGTTGTAGAACAACAGACCACAAAGAGAAAAAAAACACAGGGAAGGCGAAACTATGTCATAGACAAATTGCAGCTCTTTACATAAAATAATCTGCCTGACAGTCCTGAGGATGGTCTCTTCAGCCTCAACACCATGATGGGATTTCTCACCAAGACCTCTAGACCAAAACACATTTTTTGGAGAGGGTGCACCGGGGAGTTGCTAATGGGCATGCTGTCAAGCAGGAAGCAGGCAAGAAACTGGATGTCCTCTGCATTAAGGAAGAGTAAGGATATGAAGGGACTGAAAGAAGGGCTCCCCATGCATATCCATAGCAAAAGGAAGACTATGGAAAGTACAGGTGTGCTGCTCAATGGGGAGGGGGACAACAGGAACAGAAACAGATGAAGAACACGCTTTCTTTGTCTGGATCTTTATTGTCAAGGTCTGTTCTCAGGCTTTCCAGCTCCTGCACCTCGTATCAGAGTCTGGGGGAATGAAGTACTACACATGACATGGGGAAATCAATGAGGATGTGCTTAAATAAAAAAAATGAGCCCATGGAACTGCACAGGATATAACTGATAGGGTTGAGGGAGCCAAAAGTCTTAGCGGCTGGAAAGGGGCATCTTCAAAAACCACAAGAAAGAAGATCAGTGAAGCAAAGACTGGTCAGTGCAACCTCACTTATCTGAGGGATGATGAAGCCCTTTCCACCTGAAGGTGATGCTCTCTGGGGATCAAGGCAGGACATCCTGTCCATCTGCTGCAGAGGCAGCTGGTGCCTTTGAAAGGGGAAAGCAAA
This sequence comes from Drymodes brunneopygia, assembly GCA_013400955.1. Classification (NCBI taxonomy): domain Eukaryota; kingdom Metazoa; phylum Chordata; class Aves; order Passeriformes; family Petroicidae; genus Drymodes; species Drymodes brunneopygia. The sequence continues at coordinate 92,288 of VZTZ01028190.1, read as the reverse complement.
CTTCTATAAACAGTGTGAGGAAAAATGGTGGAAAGTGTAAAGCCTCTCCTTCATCGAAACAATTTCTATCTGTATTATCCATTATCCATCCCCTTTTCCTTTAAGTCCCATTTTATCAATTAATCCAGATTGCTTTTTATAGTAGACAACTCCTGCTGTAGTTATCTGCAAGCTTTATCAATGATAGCTGTCTAGTTTCTTGAAGATTGATACAAATATTTAAAAGGAAAACAAGTAAATTTCCTTGAATATAAATACACCTCAGAATTAGCAGCAGCTGCAATACACAATCATGGTATAAACTGATGTATTCTTTGACAGACATAATGGATGGAGACTTAATCAGTCATTACTAAGGTCACCCTATCATTTGTGCTCTGAAGCATAATTTTTTCATTTGCTAGATTTGGCAATTTGAGCTACATAGGCTGAAGTTTTCCATACCAGATGTCAGTTCAGGATAAAATAAACTATCATAAATCATACAAACATGTCATTTGAATTACAAAAGATGGTATTTAAATAAATTGGTAGTTTTCTAATTTCTGGGTAATATTCAACCTTGGAAATGTTTTTAAATTCCTTTTATTTTTTTAAGTGGTAATACAGTAGGAAGTGTTTTTAGCATAACTTTTACCAAGTTCCCCTCCTACTATTTTTCAACTTGTTTCACACTTTCTAACTGGCAAAGTTCCAGCTTTTGTCTTTGATTGACGTTTATTTATTTTTAACTAGGACAAAAGTTTTCCAACTCTGCAAAAGAAAGATTGCATGAAAAAAATTACTCTCAAAATTAAAAATGATCTAAAGGTGTCATGACCTACTTTTAATGCTGTTTATGACAGGAAGCTCAAATCAGCAAGGAAACAAACAAACTCTGAAAAGTTTGTCTGTGGTAGCTTAACCACTTTTGAAACAGGCAAACAGCTCCACTCACCATTTTCAATTTTATATTGTCCTGCAACTCAGGTGGAAGATGATCTTAATAGTATCTGCTTTTGACATTTTAAAAAATCTTACTAATGTGCCTCTTCTCGACAGTATAGGACAGAAGTCCTAATTCACAGATCATCATACTAGAATTAGAGCTTTAAAATTTAGCAGGTTTTTTAGAGATTATTTTCAATTGTACTACAAAAGGCACTTTTGAGAGAATTAGCACTAGCATTAAAAACCTGAAATTTCCTGTGGACTTCATGAAGCTGTTTCTGACAGCTCTGATAATGGCATGGTACTAATCAGTCATTAAAGAAACCAACTCACAACACTGTTTTATGGGTTTGGTTTTTGGTGTTTCTTCTTTGATGAAACAATTCTTTGAGCTTCAGGAATGGTTGTCTGTTCTTTAAAGCAAAGAACTCTTTTGGTTTTTTTTTGTTTTTTTTTTGGAAGAGCACAGGGTTCTCGTGTAAAATACCTAAGGAAAAAAAGTCTCTCTGAATAGGAAAAATTTGCCTTTCCTAAGGTTGGCTTGGCTCAGTGATTTGTAATTTCTCGAGGCTTCAGGCAAGCTATTTTATTCTAACTCAAACTCTTCCTCTTTGAAATCAATCATACACTTCATAATTTGAATTAACATCTTGAAAAACAGCAACAGCCTCTTTCTTAAATGTAGAGGAACAAAAGACTTAGAAATTCTTGACACTGTAGAAATATCTTTCTATTCTTTAGCTAGTACAAAAGTTGTATTAAAAAGGAATTTTGCAAACAGCTGTCTTGCACTCAGGTCCCAAATCAAAGACAAGGAACTGATGAAAGTCTACTGACTTCAGGCATCTTTGGACTGGAATTCTCTGGTGTAGATGCTCAGCCCCAATTTTATTTTACTCTTCTCAAATTCTAATGGAATGTGGATGAAAAATCCTCTGTAGATGAATTACCTCATGGAATGAGCTGCCCCAGTTCCTTGTGATTTGTTCATAGCATTTAGCTATTGACAGAATTAATAAAACACAGAATATGGCAGCACCTCCTCAGATCATCACTTCAGCATTTCTCTGCTTTGACTAAATGTCAGAAACTCTTTATTGGATGCTCTGATAGGAAAACACTCTGCAGCCCATCCTTGGCACAAGCATTTACCAGAGAATTCCTGGTCAAAGAGCAAAGGTGAGCTATGATGGATGACTTCAAGCCACACCCCAGCTCTGGGCTGTGCCATGAGCTTGGCAACAACATTTGCAGCATTTCGAGCAGCTTGTGTAGGCTACAGCACTACTTGAAATCAAACTATCTGAAACTATTAGCTTTGTAGTAATTTTTGATTTTAATTCATGCATCTCTTAGTCCTAGCATTCGTAGACAAAACCCATAAGAAAGACATTCAACATATTGTTAGAATCTAAAAAATGAGTTAATAGCAATAAGAGGAATCCCATAAGAAACAACGGATGTGCCGGGGGACAAGAAAGGATGGGATGAGTTGGAATACAGAAATGATTTCTCCTAAATTTTTTATGTTAACAATTCTGTAAACCCTCTAATTATTAAAGCTCAGACCTGCAATTCTAAAATGTAGAGTTTAATAAATATCAGTCTTCCTTGATTTGCTTCTGCTCTTAGGTCAAGCAGACCCATTTGGTATGGATTTGCTATCACTCTCTCTGCAACAGTGAAACAGCACAATGACAGTAACAACACAAAAAGTCAAACCTCAACAAACCCAGGAAATGCCAGAAAAGGTACTGTGTGTCATAAAATAATAAAATTCACTGCAGCTGCAGAAATTAGTATAATCCAAGTTCACCTGCAAGTTTGGAGAATCCATGGTGAAAAAAAAAGAAAAAAAAAAAATCCCCAAACCAGCTCCTCTGGCTGAGAGCCAGGATGCACAGCATGTGAATTTGCTACTTCTCATAGACCTCTTATAAAGCTTACTGCTGCCATATCAGTTACATACTTCATATTTACAGATAATGGATGAAGTTAATGCAATTTATAATATTTTCTCGGTTGTTTCGACTACATGAATACTGCAATACCCATAAGCACAGGGGATCTGATAAGTTAGCAGAGGAGTTAGGATTTTTTCTGTATTGAAGCTACTGTCATCTTTCTCCAAAACACAGATAAGATGAACATTAAAACTCTTCCACACAACAGAAGATTCTGCACTTGCAATGCCTATAGTCCCAAAGTGGGGTATGTGGGAGAAACTTTGGGTGATGCCGAACTTCAACATCTTGCCCAAATGAGCAAGACATGTTCTTGCAAAAAACTGAAAACACATAAAAAATTCCCTAAGGAAAAAAAAAATAGATGAAGGTCCTGGCCAACCAGTTCTGGATCCAATTAACTCTTCAGAAGTTCCACATCTTGACAAAAGTCTTCATTATCTCCTCTGATCACCACCTGCCTTTTTGTGACCCATTGTAAACCACAAAGGGTAGGTTACCACCAGCAACACATTAAAGAATCACTGTTCCCTCTCCACCTCACACTCCTACTTTTGAAGCCATAGGAATATAACGAATCCCTTACAATGTATATAGTCAAAGGTAAAATGTTGACAGCTGAGATGAGAAGAACGAATTTCTCTTTATCTAAAAGTTGTGCTTTTCAAGCTATAAATATATCTAAGAATTTATTCCTTGATGCAGTGCTCATATAAAAACATCAATTCAAATAGGTATGGTCGATGCTGGTGAGAGCTGTAGTACAATACTGATAAAGTTTCAACAATTCTTCCATAGGGCTTCTTACCAATCCAAGTGATCTTCAAACCCCATACATTAGGAACACATCAGCGATAAGGTTCAAAAGGAAAGAAAAATGATAAGAAAAGAATTCTTAGCAAAAAATTCTTCTCTTGATGCTGTCCAACACACAAAGATCTCATTTCTGAGGATGAACAGAGTGATCTCTATTTCACGTCACCATTCCCAACTATTACATCATCTTGGACTGTTTTATCAAGGGATTCCACAATTTGAATGAGCACTGAACTTCATGCCTGAGTTCTCATTCTCCAAATTGGGATACATTAGCTACTTTACCTCATTGTGATGCTAGAAGTATAGTTTCATAAATACCTCCTCCATTTAAAAGAAATAAACTTTCACAAATAGCAAAAAACCACAAGTATTTGAGACGTAACTACAGGTCCAAGTTAAAAATGGAACAATTCAGAATGACCCTCAAGAACTCCCATTTGTACCAAAATTTTCCATCTTTTTAGACATTTGTGACATTCCAGCGCTCCCTTTGCCACAAAATCTGCCCTGAGATGATTCTTAGGGAGTCTGAGCACCCCTTTTCTTCCCACATGTATTGATGAATATAATACTGTCCTCACTACCTCCCACTAAAAACTATTTCCTGTTAATCTGACTCAAGCAAACCTTTGCACAAACACTGTTCACATTAACTGTGTCCAGCACCTGTGATAACATCAAATATCCTTTCTTAAGTTCTTCTCAACCTTTTGGTTCTTTAAATTACATGGTTATTACAAGAGACCAAGGGGAGACCTCACTGCAGTTACAGCTTCCTCATGAGGGGAACAGGAGGGGCAGGCACTGAGCTCTTCTCTGTGGTGACAGTGACAGAAGCCAAAGGAATGGCCTGAAGCTGTGCCAGGGGAGGTTTAGGTTGGATATTTGAAAACTGTTATTACCCAGAGGGTGTTTGGGCACTGGCACTGGGCTGCCCAGGGATGTGGTCACAGCACCAAGCCTGACAGAGCTCAAGAAGTGTTTGGGCAACACTCTCAAGCACATGGTGTGACTCCTGGGACTGTCCTGTGCTGGGCCAGGAGTTGAGTTTTGATATCCTTGTGGGTACACTCCATGTGAGGATAATCTATGAATCAATGATACCTGTAATAAGAGACTAGTCTAAATGGTGTATTAAACAACACATTGATATTTTGAAAGGGTAAATCAAAGTTGTGACAGAAATTTCAGCTCAGTGACTCAAGCCAAAATGTGATGTAGATGTGCTTAACTTATAAATTCCTGATCTGCACAAAATGATACCTATTACATCTGTACCTCAAAATAAATGTAATAAATTACTCTGGAGGCCACAAAAATTTCTGGAAGTTTCCAGGGACAGTGGTAATTTTGGCAAGAAGTCAGAGACCTTTCTTAGCAAAATCATGATCCATCATCATATATGAAATACCAAATAACATGCACTCTCAGAAATAATGATCCAATATGAAAAATATCTACATACTGAATTACCTGGGAGAATTCTATGTGATTATCAAAGATTATTAATCATATCAAGTTGATTAATTTAAATGTGAAACCAAATTAATCTGAAGAATTTTTGACAGTGCTTCTATTTTAACACAGTGATATTGACTAAACGCAGTCCTCCACACCCTAAAAATAATAATCTTGACGGAGAAAAAAATCAGGGATCAATATTCATAAAACTGAAGAAAATAATGACTCAGCATCAAATGAGTAGCCATGCAAAAATGTTGATACTACATAACTAGGAAATGTAGGATCATGGGAATGAAACACAAGTTAAAGAAAGGTTGATTTTTTTTTTTTTTTGTTTGCTTTTTGGTTTCTTTTTTTTTTAGTATGGACACACTAAATCATCCAACAAGACTTCAAATGATTTCTTGACTGCATTTTTGACATATAACTGCTTTGTGTGCTCAGAGTTGATGGTCTTACTTCAAAACTTGATGTAAAAGCAACTAGGATATCCTGGGTTTATTTCTCTTTGGTGCTTCTAAAAGAGGGTGGAGAAGAGTATTATTGGCATATTTATTGCGACACTCTCATTATTAGAGGCAATTGATAATAGTACTTTTTATGTAAATTACTACCTCTGCTGTTTATTATGTGGTAGCATTATTATGATTATCGATGTTCTGTTTAGATACCTAATGAGTTCTAATATAATCATCATAATGGTGACTGAAGAAGAAGTAGGGCTTTCATTTGGTGAATTAAAATACAAGAAGGAGAAACGGCTGTTCCTCAATAATTTTGAGATGCCACTGTCAATCAAGTGCTGCCTCATAGTTCATCTGCTGGAAATATTTTCCTTTCCACTCAAGCTCAGCTGCAGCTCAACTACACTACATTCAATGATGTGAATTTTTAGATTTTCCTCATTCACATTCAGGAAATATTTCATTTGTAAAATTAAAGTGATTAAGACTCTCTCCAGTTTCATAAGGGTTATTTAAGGATGACAGCCAGTCACTTGTGCCTCGGAATGGATTCAAATCAGTGACGTAAACATGGGACATTCTGTAATCTGTTATCATTTCCTGAGCAAAGCGCAGTGATGTTTTACATGCTCACATCAAGGAAAAGCATGTAATTTGATCAAACTGCAAGTGCAAACTTCTTGGCAGAGCCTGAGGGAAAGCACTGACAATAACAGAATGAATAGGCAGGTTGTCAAGAGAAGCTAAAGTATTTTCAGCTGCAAAATTTTAAAGCAAGTCTTGCAGTGGAGAGGCTGAAAATATTGTCTGCAACAGTGCCTATGGCTATCCTGGAGGTGAAGGATTAGTTTCTGAACTACAGACATGCTATTATTTAATGAACTCAGATAAGAGTCAAATTCATTCATTTACTTAACTCTATTGTTGGCAGGGGAGCAAGTCCTCAGTGATGTAAAATGGAATTGGAGCCATGACAATTTCTAGCACAAGTGTCTGACCCTAGAAGTATTTATTTTGCTTGAAAAAGTGAAGACAGTTTATATGTAAATGAGATGCAGCTTGCCAGTTCTGTATAATTTGTCAATATGGATGCTAATTTCACAAAGACTGAGCAATCTCTATTCTAGAATAATAACAGGACTTCATCCTACCAACTCTTCCTTGCAGCAGTAATCTCATTATGGTGGTGGGACTAGAAGAACAGCTGGACACTTATCATATGGTGCTTTTCTTCCTGTAATTTCTTTGATATATTTCCTGGTCTCTTTCAGCATAATGAGTGATACTAAGAGCTAAATGAAAAGCTAGGACATCTATTAAAAACCAGCTTTTCCATGGATTTTCACAGAGTAGTATCTTTTGCAAGTGGATATGGGTGTAGATTAAAAATACTCCTTTATAATGAAAATCTGATATTAAAACTACTGCTGCCTTTTCTTCTCTTCATTACAAAGGGATTTATGCCAGGATGCAGAAAACATTATGCAGCTTAAACCTGTCAGATGAAGAGTTTCTTGGGAGAATTTCCCCTCCTGAGAGTTTGAGATATAAATCCAGATTCCCTGATTTATTCCCACTCTTGATAGCACTGCCCTCAATCTGGAGAATTGACTTTAAGGATTTGAAAAGAGCCTTAAAGCATCTTTAAAAGTGAGAGTGCTCAATCCATTTCAAAGTGTCATAAGACCATAATGCAGGCTATAGACATATTTTTCAAAAGGACACATTTAAAGTGTTTTCTCAGACACAACACTGAATTAAATCACTTCACCTAAGAACTAGCAAGAGAATAAGGTGCAGAAAATGAATAAGAGCATAATTCATTTTTACTTCACCTTCTCCTTGAAACTTTTGAATTTATTTTGTTTTCATTTTCTTCTGACCTCATTAAAACTGATTTACAGTTTTTCAGTTGACTAACAAACAGATCCATCTGGATTGTAACATACATGTTGTGAGACTCTTTTGATAATGTTTTCTGATATTTTTCAAACAATTTTGTAATAAAGTCTTTAATAAAAAGAATCCATCTTTTGTGTTATATATGCATCCTGTGATATAAGTTTAAATTACCTATAACTGATCTCAATATAAAGCTTAGAAGCATCTGTTCTAACAATTATTCTAAACCTCTGTGTTTGAGGCATTAACTTCATTGGTGAATTATTTAATTTACTTAACACAGTCTTGTTTAGTTTAGCTTTGTTTTCTTTATCCCAAATTTTTTTCTACCCTGTCAATATTATTTACGTCCTCTTTGGGGCTATAAGTCTATTAATTTTTTATATCCCTTAGTCTTGCCTGTCTTATTTCCTGCTGTCTGCTAGACATAAACTCTCCACCACCCCTGCAGAAAGCAATGGATATTATTCAGGAACGTAACAAAAGCACACAGTTGGCCTTGGCTCCTATCTACCAAAATGCCATGGATGTCACTGGAATTTTAGCTTCCAATTCAAAATAAGGCAGTGTCAAAAGACTCAAGTGCTTTTCAGACTGAGATAATCAGGAGATGGTAACCTAGGAATCACAGCAGTAACAACATTTATCTGAACTCAAAAGTCAATTGCCATAATTAAAAACAAAAGAGTACATTAGTTGGCTTTGGATGGAGAAGGGGCAGCTTATATGATACCAACAGTATTAAAAATGGACAACCAGTACCTTCAAGAAAAAGTTCTTTTACATATTCTTAGTGTCACGTTAGTATTTACAAGGTCATCTGCCAACACCAACACAGGAAGAGTAAATAAGCACATGCCAGCCCTATACTGTTGCTCGAAATATCTGCAGAGCATGAGGCTGGACTGCAGGTAGACATATCAACATTTCCCTAATACTTCTTCCTTGCCACCAAATACTACCTCACTGGCTACTAAATCAAGCTCAGAAGCCCAAAGACAGGTTTAAACAAATAAAAAAACTCCAAACCACCACTATTCCTTTTCACGAATAAAGGTGAGTTACCTCACCTTCCTTTCACTGCAAAAAGCTGAGGGGAAAAACCCCTTCACTCCAGAATTAAATAAGCAGCACTTATTTCCTCCTGTTTGCTGCACATCTCTCCAGTAGACTGCTTTTACATGTGCAGCCAGGGGATTGCAGAATCTGGAATATGGATTTATAAGTCACATTCTCTTTGTCAGGGAAAACATTAAGATCTTTTAAAAAGGTAAGGGAACATGGGTGCCTTATGAAGGAGGATGTAGCTAGAACTTCCATAAGCCATGAATATGCAAAAACATAAAGATGTAAAACCTGAACTCTGTAGATCTTTGACTAAAGCTATTTTTTTCCTTCCAAATGTGTCATTCATTAAATGAATCTTTATTTCTTAAAGGACTTATTATAATGCTGTTTTAGCAAGCAGCACATACAAAATTTGTGATCTTCTGGGCAAATACAGGCCTGGGCACAAACAACATATATTTTAAAGTCACAATTTTCAAGCTTCCAGATCTCTGTACCATTTATTATTCCTGATTGTCTCCGAATATTTTTATGAGCCAGGACACCTTTTTTCTTTATCACAAGGAACAGAGCCAGGAAATATACCAAAAGCAACATTCACATTTTCCATGACAAAAGTTTTACAGAACACAGATAAGGGTGCCCTTGATGTTTCCAAAATGCACATTCCCTTGACACTAATGCTTCAGCATCAACTAGCTTGGAAATAAAAATGAAAAACCTGATGCTTCTAAAAAGGCTTTAAAAAATACTTGCCGGTCAAAGATACACTTTAGAAAAACTCTTATCTTAGTAAATTTTCCAGAGAATGGAAAAAATTATATACCTTGCCTGCTCTGCCAGGTTATCAGCAATTCAGTTATTGCATTCTCTGATAAGCATAACTCAGAAGGAAGAAAAATAATGAAGGGAAAAAATTCCTTGGTTTATATCATACATTTCACCAACACAATGCTATTTGATCATCATGTAAGGAAGCAGAGCCCAAAATCATGACACAAAAAACCAAGAAAAGAAACACAGATACATTTTAATTGACAGGGCTGAGGTTTATACTTCTGCTACCTTTACAAGGAAGTGACTGATGTCTGTGTTTGTAGGTTGGTATGGAAATGGCTAATAGAGACTCTAGGCATTATTACTTCTATATGGATGTCTCTTTCCTTATCCAAAAACATAGCATAAAGTCAAATATTACCCAGTTTGACTGCAGATCATGAAATGTAGTTTTTACATGTTTAATTTGATTTCTGAGAAGAGACTGAAGTAGATATCCTATACCTATACATAAATATATAGGAATTTGAAAGACTTGATTTCAGCACTGCAATCTCCTTTTCTCCCTCCTCTCAAAGTCAGTTTGCCTAAATTTTTTTAGATGCACGATTTTTCAGTTCACCCCATTGATTTATCTTTTTTCTTAAGTAAACACTGACCTTTTTACTCCCAACCTTTCTCTCGAGGTGACACAGCCCTGTCTTTGGAAAAGAAGACCTGTTAATTTCAGCCAGAAGCAGATGAGCTGGCATTTCCCAATAAATGACCTAATCAAACAGGCTTATAGCACTAAAACTGTGATGACAGGTAACTTGGGCATTAGTTTAGCTGTTTGCTTGTGTTTCTTCTGGCAGGCATTTCAGATCAACTTAAGAAGCCAGCAGCTCTCCTGATCTGAATAACGCCAGGCAAATCTGAGCTCAGACAAACCACAAACTGAATCAGTAAACGAGAGGGTCAGCCCTCAAATGCTACTGTTTGGAGAGAGTTAAAGTGTAATTTCCAGCACTGTATTTGTGCTACCGTACTTTAAACAGCACTATCCACTAACTGTGCACTTACACTGGCTTTAACTTTGTTGAGCTACTATTTGATTTTTGCAGTTTACTTTTGAGCACAGATTGGTTCAGCATATGATCAAGATTTTTTTCTTTTTTGGCAAGTAGGAGTAGACAAATTTTGCAAACAATATGTAGAAGAATGACCTGAACACAGCAAGGGGGTTACAGGTAGGAGTGAAAAATCTCATCTCCAGATCTCTGATAGAGTGGGTACAAGCTCGTCTCACAGTACATCTGTGCATTAGGCTCACTCGAATGAGGAGACAGCTTCTGTGTCTAACACCCTTCCTCAAATCAGTTGTCCACAAAAAGATAAGGCAGCAATATTTGAAGAAAAAAGACTTATTTTTCCTGTTTTAGGTGGGTGGAGAGCATCAGCCTCCTTGCACAAGCTCCTAGAAACCCATCAAACGGTTGTAATTTCTGCAGTAGGGCCTGAACTAGGATTTAACCATAGACTGAAAGAAAATCTCATTGCTGATATTCTCTCTAATAAAAACCCCATGCACAAGGAAAACATTCAAGTGTATTTCTTGCACTCAGGCTGCATCCTGTTTAGTCAGTGTAAAAATTTGTGAAGTCTCCAGGAGAAAATTCTCTAAGCACTGTGAAAGGACAGATTTTAAATTTATAGTACCAATAAAACTAAGACAAGTTTACACAATTGCAGCTCTGTCCCACAGTGAAGCATTTTCATCCAAAACTATTTAATGAAAATATATACAATTCTTCATCTACAGTCAGACAAATAAAAGTGCATTTACAGTAAACAGGCAACATAAGGTATTTAACAACAATCCAAAAAGAGGCTATAAACCCAAGACTTTCAACTTCAATGGAGACAGAAACACTGCAATTTCATGATTTGCTATAAATGCCACGCAGCACGGAGAGTTTCCTTTACAAAAAAAAAAAAAGAAAAAGATCAGTCAAAATGAAACACAAAATAATTCAGACCACAGTGAAGACAGGAAAAGATACTGTAAAAGTGAAGAATCAGATTTGTAATTAGAGGAAAAAAAGACATCTAGAAAAGGAAACATAGATAGCAGTTTGATCTCAAGACAAAACAATGAATTAGCCTGCACAACACCAGGATGCCTTAAGACAAGGAAGAAATCACAGCATGAGATTTAAGAGGCAGGGAAGCCTGCTCCACTTCACCATGCCAGAAACTGATGGGAACCATCAAAAACTCTGCAGAAGAATGGGACCACCCCACTGCTTTTTACCCCCCAGTAACCTGAATAGCTAGCTGGCAGCCTTGGCTGCAGCATTATAGAGCTTGGATTGACACATTTCTCCGGTGTTGAGGAGTGAATTCCCTCTCTTGCCGAGGAGGATCTTGCCTAATCCTATTCTAGCACAGCTGCCAGGCATCTGGGTTTTCTCAGTTTATTTTATCTGGGTTTAGATGTCAGTCCAAGACTTATGAACAGAGCTGTGGTTGCACCTACTGCATCCCTCAGACTTTCAACTAGTCAGTGCTACAGTGCTGCCAGCAATCCTTTTCTGGGGGTGGCAGCACTGAAGTATGCATCTGGTAGAGCTTTAGAGTATTTACCAGCTCGCTGGTGCTCTCTTTCACCCTGCCTTTACTACAGCTTGGCTGCACACAAACTGGAGAAATCAGCAGAGTACAGAGATCTCTTCTGAATCACTTATTAGTAGAAATATTGTTGCACAGCAATCGTTCTTTTCCCACACTTCACCACTGATTAACAGTGCTCAGAAATAAATTCTCTTATTACTGCTGGTAGGAAAACCATTGCTGACCACAAACGTGGGTGCAGCAATGAGGGAAAGCAAGTGAAGATAAAACCATTATAGAAAGAAATTAGGCTTGTGGAACATCAAATTTTGCAACCTATCAGATATAATTAGAGAGGCATGAAGCTCTTTGAGAAAGAAAAGCGATACAGTTGATAACTATATTCCATCTTGCAGCTACGTCAAATTTTGAAGGCTGTGGTTTAAAGCATTTGACCTCAGTCATTCATAAATATGCTGCTAAATCCTGCAGCCAAATATTACACTTACTATTTGTGTGAGTAGTTTCACTGATTTCAGCTACTGGAATAAATGAAGATAATCAATCAATGAGGATTTTTAAAAGGAATTACACACCTACTTCTCATCATAATTTAACACTTCTGATGTGCTACATTACAACTGAGCATTAAGATTAAGAATTAGGGGCAAATCCCCCTCAATATCTCAAAATAAGTTTAATGGAATCTTACATGAATGCACATGTCCATGCACATACACATATAGATATATTAATACACATTTGATGAACATGAGCAAGTCAAAGACCTGTGCTTACAAACAAGGCAACAGATTTCGAGTACGTGCATTTCCACTTACTCAAATTTCCACAATCAAGGTCTGATTTTTGTAGAAGTTCCATGAAGAGACAAAATCAACTGAAACAACACCTCATTAGATGAATTCTTACTGGGTAAAACAAGTCAATCACTTCACATCCAGAGGACAAAACATAGAGTTTTTGACCTGTAAAAAAACCCTGAAAAACTCTGTGTCCACAGATTTGTAGTTCTAATTTTATCTAAAATAAGCACAGAACAAGCAAGACACAGTGCAGAAGTCAAGTGAACTTGGGAATATGGTATCCACAGAGACAAATTTCTCCTACCTGTCTTCTACCCATGTCAATTAGGCGGAACTCACATCCAGGAATTAGGGAAAAGGAAGAGGCCAAGTTGTCAGTAACCAGGAGAAAAAGAAAGAGATAGAAAGATTATTCCCTGCCTAAGTATTGAGGGAGGTAAAGAAGAAACAACTGAAGAAAGAACTGGAAGGCCACCTAAGTTCACCAGTTTTATGAGGCCAAGGTAATTGTAGCTATTCCAAGATGGACTTTTGGCTCCTATGAATGTATCAAATCATCATATTCCCATGCTAAGCAAACTGCAATTCACCACCAGATTACAACATGATGCATTTTATTTTAAAGCTCTCTGTGACCTTACTGAATGAAGGAATTGGCTTCTGGCTGTTAAATGCAGACATATCTACTTTAAATAAAGGTCAAAGAAGTTGGGAGCATTCCATGCCTGGATGCACTGAACAGCAAGAAAAAGTATTCTTTGGATTTTTTTCTACCTGGCTATTTGTTTCCATGGACTTCTCTCACTAGGTGTGAAATCTGTACTGGTTGTGTGCTTTTCGTCCTATGATTTAATCCATTAGAAAATTCACAATCAAAACCATATTGGGCATAGTTCCTTCTTATACAGCACAATATTCAAATCAGACAAACTCAAACGTCTGCATGAATCAAGCTTTCATATTAAAACACCTCATTCAGTTAACAGGAACACATTACTTGATTTATTATAGTCCCATGGCACATCAGTAGCCCACAAATGTCATGTTACAATATTTAACAAAAGATATAGTATTAAATAAAGCATTTATGAATAAATCAGCAGTGACTTGTCTGCAGTGTCTAAGTATGAGAAAAGAATTTGGCTGCTGACTTTGTTCCTTTTGGTACAGGATACAGTTGCAAAATACATTTTTAAATCTTCAATTATGTTGCAAGTTGTAGAGTTTGTCATTGGCATTATTAAGCTGACATTTATCCTTTTTTTCAAATAGCTCTGCCTAATAAAATTCCCTATCTTTTTTTAGCTGCATGGCTTTCCCATACACTTGAGGCTTTAAATGTATTTTAAATATTAAAAAAGTTTTCATTAAAATGCAGAAACAGGGGTGGGGGAGCTACTAAAATAGACTTTTCTCTGTCTCCTTTAGTTTTATGTGAAAGTATTAATCAAAGCCTTCATTAATATTGTATGAACTCCGACCCTTCACACAACTGGAATGCACATTACCTCTTATTTACAATATTTTTCCCGTATGGTACTCCATTAAAAAAAAAAATTAGGAATCTGAAGATATTTATGCACACAAAGAAAGTGCTATATTGCAGAACTCATGTTCCAGGCAAACTTCAGGATCTACAAAACAGAAAATTGAAATTCTGTAGGAATCTCAAGCAGCACTTCCAAAAATCTGCATTTGATACAACAACTCCAGCTCTGCAAGTGACTCATTATTGAGTGCTCAGGATTTATGGTTAAGGTTTCCTTTCTTCCTTCCAAGACTTGGGGTGAAAAAACATGCACTGTTCACAGACAGAAAATCCACAATCTTCAGGAAGCTGGGCGAGGTTAAACAGAATTATCAGCTCTGTTGCTAAATATATAATTACAGGGAGAAAAAACATGCCCCTTTTAGAGTAAACTCACAAATAGCAGAAGGTGTCATGGCATGTAAGGGAAAATTCTTTTCTAGATAACCAATGTTAGAGGACAAAAATGATAAGAAGAAAGTTTCATATTAGCAGGATATTAATAATATCCTGGTATCTCCACTAATCTCCTGGGCTCTGCTGCTTGACATATTCATACAGTGTCAAGGGAAGTAGATGAAGAGCAGAGTGGCAAAGTTTGTGTATTGAGCTAAATAATTCAATTGAGTAAACAGGAAAATGGACAACAAAGAATCCAGATAGATCTCACAGTACTGAGAAACTGTGCTACAACAGCAGGTGATGTTCAACGTTGATAAATGTGAAGTAATGTACATTGTAAAAAAATATTTTAACTGTAACATGACAAAAAAAAAAAAGGAGGGCAGGGTGGTGTCCCAGATTTGCATTAACAACAAAACCTTAAAAGGCTTCAAAAAGCATAAAGAAAAATCCATTAATCCAGGTTTGTTAAACACAGAGGCACTACCTTATTCTAAGAAGCCTTTAAAACCTGAACTGCTGGAAGGTGTGGTGGTTTATAGAGGGACCAAAACATTTTTCTGTTCTTACTTTGGCATTCCCAGTCAGTCTTCACCGAAGTATATTGGACTAGAGGACTCCTCAACCCCTTCTCATACTATCTAAAATAGATTTGTTGCTGTCAAAATCAGAATTTTCCTATTTGTTATTAAATACAGTCATTACCTTTCTGTGATAATATTACACTGCAAAATACTAAAACAGTACATGCAAATACTTATTCTTTTTCCTCCTCCCATTAATACAACTCCATTTCTTCCTCCTAAATACTGCTTCCCTTCCCATGCCCACAATTCTTGCATACCCAGACAGAAGCTTCACAAATTGGAAAGGTTTCTGTTCTTTGG
Organism: Drymodes brunneopygia; assembly: GCA_013400955.1. Lineage (NCBI taxonomy): Eukaryota > Metazoa > Chordata > Aves > Passeriformes > Petroicidae > Drymodes > Drymodes brunneopygia. The sequence continues at coordinate 76,667 of VZTZ01028190.1, read as the reverse complement.
AAAAAATTGGTTCTACTAGATTAGCTCCACTCTACATAGAAAGAAAAAGTCAAAAAGGCAGAAATTACTTTTGGAAAAATACCACCTGGAAAAATGGCATCCTGTGGGAATAACTTCATTGAGGTCAAACTTTCACTTGTGGATTCAAACAGGTAGTTAAAATTTCACTAAAAGGCTTTTCAGAACCAAAGGAAGGAGAGGACTTGAGATCAGGCTTTTAACTGCAGAAAAAAGACTGCACAGCAGACAATTTCTATAAGATAAGTAGAATGCAGCAAAACTTTCATGAAGTTGCATAATTTTTTCCCCTCAACAGGACTTATTAATATCTTCTGGCTATGAGGTTTTGAATTGGGAGCAGTAACATAAAAATGAACAGCTAGATTTGAAACCCAGACCTAATCTGTGAGCTCCAGTCAATATTGTGACTGAGTGACCCAAATTAGGCAAGTAAGCATATTAAATTTATATTCCTGGTTCACTTGTATGGTGCAGGCTTCCAATTACCATTATGTGAATTTTATAAACAGTGTGTCCAGTTATTTGCATCTGCTAGAAGCCCACTTGAGCATTTTCATTAAAGGATTTTCTAACATTTCAGTGCCATCCTATGGGGATACAGAGCACTTAATTTTCAGTATTTTTATTTGGTTTTGTCAAATCTCTAAATATATAAAGTACAAAGCTGATCTGTACTTACAGTAGATGATGTAAGACACCTGCTTAGCTCATGGTTTCCCCAGGACTTTCACTAAGAATAGAGTTCATGTAGTTTGGGTTTCACCGCACTCAGATATTTTTCAGTTCAGAATGAGTTTATATTTGTCTACAAGACTACACCGTAAACATGATGATAACATCTCCATCCCAGAAAGCAAACAAGAAACTAACTTAATAGTGGTTCCTCTTGAAAAAATGAGCTATTATGTTAGTCTGAATATGCCAATAGAAAATTTAGAACCTAATAAAATGTTTTCTTTTGATACAATTTGTCTTATTTTACAAAATATAAATGAGACTTTCCTATCCAAAAGCTGCACCACACTCTATAATACTTAAAATACATTAAACTCACTTTGTAATTTCTAGATTATACCTTTCTGTCTTCTCATGCAGGTGTCCAAGGTGGTTAATTTGCAGGCATCAACTTTAAATTTTAGTGCAGAAATATATCCAAGGACCATGCGTGTTGAAAATTAAACTGCAAATGCCTTATAAAGAATGCTTGACTGTATAAAATTTTCAGATTTTTTCATCTGAGATTGTTTGTGCAACCTTCAAACCACAGATTCCTCTAATCCATGGTGTACCCAATTGCTGATGTTGGGGTGGAGAGGCTATATTTCAAGGAGGGACAAGACAGTAATGCACCTTAAATCTACTCTAATAAAACTACTCACATTCTGCAGATATGAATCAAGAGGGGCTTGAGGAGGCCACTGGTCGGAGGAAGCTACAAACCTCATGGGCAACAATTAGTGTCATGGTCCAGGTCAAGCTCCTCCCTTTACCTCATTATGCCCATCTGTTTAGAATTAACTATTTGGGAGCTCATTTCCTGCTGTCTTTGCAACTGCACATCAGAGCCCCAATGGTAATGAGATACCAATTATGCGTTTAAAAGCAGTTCTGTGTTTAGTGACAGACTAGCAGGCTGAGAAATGAAGTTAGAATAAGGAATGTTAAAAAGAGAGGTGCAACATTTGGATTTAGGAAAGATGCATTACACTAAAATAGAGGCAATTTCTTTCTCTGCTCAGAATAAAAATACGTTAAAGTATATTCTTATGGTAAATAAACATAAACAGCCATAAACACTAAGGCTAAGAAATATGAAGAGATAATCCTATCTATTTGTGTGTACATATATAAAAAAGTGGTTGCAGGTATCAATGAAGATGATATGTGCACAGATCTGGTGCACAAAAGTTCATAAGACAAATTATGGGAAGCATGAAACCTACGTTACCTAAGGAATTCCCAAGCTCCAATATTTTGAATCAAAGTACAAAAAGGAAAAATGTCATTCCAGACTGCTGTACTACCCAAACTTATTGTTGAGGTTATTGCTTACACATCTGATACCTCACCTCTGATTCTGCTGTGCAGATACAGACACTTACTACTGCAGGACTTTCAATTTTCCCAGTTTTCTCTCCATATACAGCAGTTTTCTTGGCCTGTCTTCACAACCCATGAATGCCTTAGTTGTATGGACGGCCTTTGCCAGTTAGCCAAGGTTTTACTATATGTACTTAACAGGTAACAACTAATTATCAGGCAAGATAATTCCAGGCAACCAGCTCAGTTCCTTAGAGAGAATAAGAAAAAAAGACAATTTCTATTGAGGTGTTAAGCTGCATAGAAACTGAAGCACAGTAGAAGGACAAGAATAGGATTGATTAGAAGCTATGATATGTTCACAGATCATGCTGGGAACCTCTGGTAAGCACAATGCATCTTTAATGCAAATCAATATAGACAGTCTGACGATGGCCCTTGAGAAAGAAGTGCAATCAAGCTGCTGCTCCAAAAGACGGAGCCAGTCCAGCAGTGAGCTCACGGGTTCTCTCTTCACAGTGTCTACGGGAGTGAGGAATTCATCTGATAATTAGAGCAGTTCAAATGATTTTTGCTGTTAAGTAGGCTGTGAAATTCAGGAAGGTATTCTGGGTTTTGCTTTATAATGGCACAATTACTCATTGACAGAGCACAGTGGCACCATTGTGGTGAGCCGCTAGCAAACATCAGCCTCATGAACTGCAGATGAGGCGTAATTTGAACAGAAGTTGTAAAGTTTCCCCCAGATTGTCTTGGGAGCTTCAAAACCCCACTTTCAGAGCTATGAAGTTTTGCAGTAGCTCTTTCAGAGAGAGAAGTTACAAAAGGAAGCACATATTTACCTCCAACCCCCCAATCTTAGATGCTCATCTCTAATCACGTAGGCCCTGCTCACCAAGGAACAGTAGGCGGGCAGTGATTTTGGCAGCGTTCACTCATTTATTTCAACACGGCATCTAGAGTTATTGGAATTGTAATTGAAAGGAAAAAAGGGAGCACACTGCACCCCTAATAACTACATTTCTGTCTGAAAACAATGATTTCTGAAAGCTATTTCAGTGAGATTTCCAATCTAGGCACACAGTTGTCAGGAAGCTCTGCTCCTGCAGAACAAGGAGAGATGGTAAGGAGACAAGAGGGCTCACACCAGCCCTTGTGAGGGACACTCACGGCCATTAACTGACCCTGTCCTTTTGTCCCCTTGCCTGAGTAAGTGTCAGAGGAACAGGAGTCAGGAGGGGCAGCTCTGAGACCACTTCAGACAGGTCCAGTGTGAATGGCTCAAATCACTTTGTTGAGCCCAGGCCCTTATATTGTGAAGAGCTGTGCAAAGAGTGGCACGATGCCCGAAGCAGCTGGAATGAGCTGAAAGCTTTCTAGGACAGCACTGAGCCTGCTCTCTGCAGACCACGGATCTTCACTGAAGGAAATATGCAGGGAGAGAGCAAAGTTAATTGTTACCTCAAGGACTAAAACTAACTCTGTGTGACCTTTGAGATTGGGGCTACAGTTCCCTGTTGGTTTTTCTAACAGCTTTCATCTGGTGAGGCAACTGAAGATGTCAGATGAGAGTAAGTTAGACATTCACTTTCACAGGAAATTGTGATGTTACCAAAAAAACATATTTCCTTTAAAGCAGGTACTTTTTGTCAAAGCCAAACAAAACCAGATAAATAACCAAAAAAATCACGAATTAATAAACAGTACTTAAAATTCACATGGATTAATCATCCTTGGAGCTTAATTGAGCATACAGTTCTGAACATTTTGTTAAATGGCATAAATACCTGTAAAGTGGAAAAAATGGCTTAGATGTTATTACTTCTGCACCTGAATTTAGAAACCTAAACCTTTAATTGCCCATATAAATCTAAGCACTTCCATCTTCTGAGATGCTTAAAACTCTAAGCTCCCAATAACTTTGTGAATTTAGATATCTAAACCCTACTAAGGAAAAACAACTTTCCAAGCTTCTAGAGTTTTCATCAAGTATACTTTTACGCTGGAATGATATTTCCCTCTCTGAGGAGCAATTATATAACTAAAACTAACATATATGTATTTATACACATTACACACTTAAAAATCCCTTTTTTAGTCCACACCTTTATGTTAAAACCTTAAAATTTAATGATTAGCATATTTTTAAAAATTTAATGATGTGTTAATTAGATAAATATCCTACCACAATAGAGAAAGGGGAACTTTGTCTGTGTGGGCTTTATTATTTAGCATCAAATCCACAAGACCATTTATAAAGTACCCTAAAGAGACAAACATATTTGTGCATGTGAAGAAGAATTCTTCCTAGCCTGCATGAAGACACAAACAGTTCACAGTGAAGACAATCTATCACAAAGAATAACTACAGCCAATAGAAAAACAAACCCAATATGCTACAGATAAAGCATGCAGTCCAACAAATCCACTAGTGCTTAAACATCAGGAATAAAATTTGAAGTGTAAAGATTAAGGAGTGCTACATGGCTGAAAAAAAAACCCAAATACAAAGCAAGACTGAAATGGGCATGATAAGTGATACCCAATCATGACAAGGGACCAGACCATGACTTAAGAGAATAAAATAAAATCGTCTCCTCCTCATAAATCTGTTGTAAGGACTTATGGTATTTCTAATGAACTTCTCCATCAAAGCCTAAACCAAAAAATAAAAGGCAAGTGACCCTCTTCTAATTTCCCATCCAAGTCACTTGGCTCATTACACACTTACATTAGAGTGATAAAAGTCTGGCGAGTGATTCATTCATTTATCAGATGAAGAAGAAAATACAATTTGATAGCTTCCCTGAGTCTATCTATCATCATGTTAGGGAGGGACAAAACGAAGAAAAAAACTGATGACAAGAATATTAAGAGTTAAGAATGTAAGGACAAAAGTGCTGGAGGTTAAGCAGAAGAGAGGAACCAAGAGGTAAAATGGCTCCCTGTGAAGCCATTAATCTCAGAAGTTAAACCACAGGCACAATTTCCTATGACTGTCTCAGCAAAATGGATTCATTATTGCTATAATTACTGGCAATGGCGATGCTCTGCATTTACCATGGACACTTGGGAAGAGAGGAGCTGGGGTGACTTTCCATTCAAAGAGGGCTCAATGACAAAGATAGGAATAAAAACAAAGAAAAGCCAGTAATATGTGCTACTGCCCACAAGCAACCCACGTCTTTTGCAGGCCTGAAGCAAGCAATCCCTTCTAGGAACCTAGGCACCCTGTGAGACAGAGATTTCCAAAAGATATATGATCTTCAGGAGGGAAAAGATCTAGGGCTTTAGAAATAGATACAAAGAACTGGAGTCAGAAGTCCACTTTGCCTTTGGGGTATTCAGGATATCTGAACATCCTATATGTGAAGTCAGTCAATCTTTTTTCCTACAGAGAGTTCTGTGGTCCAGGGTTTTATAGGAAAACTGTAGGCCAGCAGCAGTGTGTGTCTGCACCTGTATGTATCTGTATATTCATTAGCTTCTCTCTGATTTTGAAATTGAGCTCAGCCAAAGTTTTCTCAGCTACCTCAGGTCTTCCTAGTGCTCTGTGCTGTAAGAGAGGGGTGCAATTTAAGGGCACTGTAGCTATTTCTACATAAATAAATATATACTTAGTTAGAAATTACAAGCAGACACTGCATTGGGAATTCTTTTCATTTATTGAATTACAGGGAAAAATCGGAGGACATTGGCAAAAAGCTACAAATAATTTTTTCTTTCCAATTAGCTTTTCAACTTCTTAGGAAGTCACTAGGAAAAACTGGACAATAAGCTTCTAGCTGTAAAGAGGAGCAGAGCAGATATCTGTATCCAGCCTTTGGCATTCCACACTGACCATGTGAACCTGGAACACTCAGACAGCAAAAACAAGGCAGGAGAGACAACACAGAAAGCCAGCATAGGAAGCAGCCATGCCCATTCCCTGCCCACAACAGTGTTTCTTACTCTAAATTCTTCTGTTCCCACATTGATGATAATACATGAAAATGAACATCCTTACTGTTGTATCACTCAGTGATATCAGAAACTAAAAATGAAGAGGAAAAGATGTATTGTTATTCCACAACATTACTGAAGGGCTTCTTCCTTCCACTTACTTTGAGCTCCCATGTGCTCGCCCTACACCCATGTCTCTAATTTGCACCAGCTGTCAGTCTAAAACACCTGCAAGGGGTGACTGCCCAGACTAGTCAAATCCCAGGCACAGAGAAATGGAGACGTGGAGAAATGCCAGCCAGGTTTGTACTTTTAAGCTAAAACCTGGCCTTTCTACTAATACAGAAATTGTCAGTAGAGAATTACAGCTAGTTGTGAGCCTGTCTCCTTCAGAAATGCAGTAGGGATGGGACGTATCCCCCAAGACTGACTTGAAATAACAGCTACACAAGAAAGAAGGCAGGGAACTGTGTGGCAGCCCCCAGGCACTTCACAACACTGTGTAGCAAGATTGCTGCATCAAATATGTTGCATTTTAAAAACGTGTCATGATTCCTCTTTTTGCTATGTTGAAAGAGATATGATTGTTTTGCCCCTCAGTAAAGACACAGGCAAAAAATTTAATAACTATGTCTCAACCTGATTCTTGAACTGTTTTGTGCCTTCTAATTTCCTGCCAAGGTGCGTAGTCAGTTTGCAAGGTGACATTTGCAGAGGCTCCTTACAGACTGACTGGCTAAACTGCTGGGAAGCAGAGAGAATTCATACAGAGAACGACCTTCGTTTATTATAAAGTCAGACCTGCTGATGTTGCCGCATGCCAGAAAAGTCCAACCATTCCCCACATGTTTCTCAGACAGGGCCACTGATGGATGCAGATCCCAAGCAGGACAGCAAAGAAGAGGCTGGGTGATCTGCAGAGAACCTGACAACCCTCGAGTGAAAACTCAGGTCGTGGTGGTGCCTACTGAGTGCTAGACAGGAAAGGAAAAAAGCAATCTTTTCTTGGAAGACATCCTGCATAGTAACAAAGAGCTTCTTGGAGGGTGATGGTGACTTCAGGCAGTAGATGTGCAGACTCCTTCCCTTTGTGAGCTTCAGGAGGCATTCCTTACCTATCCATCACAATTTACCTCCCTTTCACACTTTTTCTTGAAAGTTGCTATGCTCAAACTTTTAACCACTGACACATCTAATCCCTAAACAAGGGGCACTTGCCAAATTTGCATTTGGTACAGAAAAAGTCATTGCTCTGTATAAAAACATGTAACATGCATTAGTAACTTTGTCAATCTACCAATAACAGCCACTTTTGTTTTAAGTATTTCTCAGTACAAAGAATCATCTCTGTGCCTTAAAAACAGAACAGATGTTGAACTGCTTGAGTGGCTCTGGATGTGTACCACATGTCTGTTTTCTTTCATTTCTTTGGCTTGAAGAAACACATTGTCAAAAGACAAGAATTATTGGTTTATTTTTTTCCATTCACTCCTTTGTAAATATTGCCATAACAGAGACTTCCTGAAATATACTGCGAAATGTAACTCATCAAAAAAAATCCCTCTGGGAGTTGCAAGTTATACATACAAAATGTGTGTCATTTCTAAATTATAGTCCCTCCTTCAGTATAAACTCCCAGCCTTCCCAAACCAATAATGCTATCATTGAAGAATTTGTTTGATTACTTTGAAGTAAAACACAGGATTGACTGAAGTTTAACTGCACTCTCTGATTTAACTTAATCAGAGTTAATCATGGTGTGGAAATCAACCTCATGTTTTTGTGATGTGTTTCACACAACTGTTCATAATAGCATGTGGTTAGAAAATCACTAATGGTTTTGGGCTCCATGTATGACTCCTCAAACATCAGGGATCAACTGAAGGATAACTCAGGGAGCTTGCAAGTCTGGATCTTTTCACAGAATTTTGGAGGAGGAAAGCTTTTATAAGCTTTGCAAGAAAACAGTTGAAATTAGCTAACAAATATCTCCAGACACCTTCTGCAGTTTGGAACTGCCTCCTCTCTACGTGTGTTAGATGAAGATTACTTGTTAACACATGCCCCTGAATTAGCTGCCTAAAACTGACAGGTTTTAATAAAATAGTGACTGGCTAATTATTACAGCAAGAAAGTAAAATGTCATTAGGTTTTTCACTGCTCGCAAGACATACAGACTTTGTTTAAATATTTTTAACAAATATTTTTAAATATCCATATAAAACTATGGAAAAGAGTACATTGTCATGATGATTGTAAAAGACTGAATGCTTAAATAAATATTCCTAAACACATATGTGCACACATCATAGAACAAATCAGTAAGCTCACTCACAAACAATCTGAAATAAACAGCACAGTCATCACAACTTCATGGATAATTATTAATCCACTATCTCCAACTTGTTATATTTCCTGGCAAAAAACCACTCGCAACAAAGGAAAAATCCTTTCTGGTCTTTAGTTGAGGTTTGTGAAAAAGAGGCCGGTTTTAACTCTCACCAAGAGAGGGCAGTGTCATATCTCAAATTATTAGAAGATTCCATGAAAGAACCATATACCTTTATAGCAAGTATGATAGCAAATAATCTCTGCAGACATTTAATTTTAAATTCTGTGGAGCATTCAGCTGATGCTGTATTATTTTTAATTAACATCCTCCCACCCTTGAGTAAGTGTACTGTAGTGTTTGGAGAAAAGAGAAAGAGGCTGTGGATAAAACTGCGAGTCCTTACAAAATAAGATTTCTTTTTTCTTTTTCAAAAAGGTTTTTCAAAGCACAGAAATACCTTCCTTCACCTATGAACCATGTTCATAGCAGTGTGTAAGCTTTATTTTCAATTTTAATTGACTTCTCCAGAATGTGAGGACTTTACCACTTAGCTCTATCCCATACTTTCTATTCTCTCAAACCCCAAAATGGTAAGTTAGAAGCTTTGTTTGTGCCCAAGTAATAAAGATCTTGTTACAGGTAAGCAACTGTATTGTGCTGTTCAGGATGATTGATTTTTTTTTTTTTAAGGAAGTTACTATATCCAGTTTTTTGCCCAAGGTTTATCTCAAGACTCTAGGCTAGTGAAGCCTAAATTGTCCTATTCCAAACCCTGTAATTAAAATATGTCCTAAGTCTGTTATTTTTGGTCTCCAAAGGACTGCAACATCTTCAAGTTCATGGCCTCTTGCACAGCTACTGCTAGCCTCAAAGTCCAAAAAATACAGCTGGCAAAAAGCCAGCACTTTTCTCTTTTTTTCAGAGCCTTTCAATGGCTAGATGTAGTCCAAAGGAAAACGTTTTGTCTTCCAAAGAAAGACTTTGGGGTTTTACATTCAACAGAATTTAAGATCACACGCAAAACCTGTCCAATCTGGCACATGGTTATATATTGTTTTCTTTGCAATTTCCAAGGTATCTTTCAAAAGGTATAGAGAGAAGAGAGGAGAGAGGGCAAAAGAGGGAGAGAAATACATTTCATTTTCTGTATAGTATTTGGAAGTTTAGAGCAGTTGGAAGCCCTTTTTGAAAATTACTTTAACTAGACCAGATGCTTTCATATGGGCTTCTCCTCAATTTCTAAGGCAAATGGAATAAATAAGAAGGCACTAAATAAATTAATGATGAGGAAAAATATTTCTTTAACAAGGTACCGTAACATTCTCTTATTGATGTTTTCTTTATTGATGTTTTAATTTCCTCTTGCAGAAATGATTTGTCTCAATATGCTAGAGTGTCACAACAAACTAGAAAGCAGCTTCTAATGACTAATGGAATGACTGACAATTTAGATGCTACAAACCTGTTAGAAAAGAGCTTAGAAGGAATATATAATGGGAAACAAAACAACAGATTTGGAGGAATTGATCTGTAATAAATGTGGAGTATGGTATTACATACTAAGCACATTAGAGAAAGCAGGATGAGGTTCACTATCAGAAAAAGTTCATCAGAATTTCTTATTTACCCTTCCTATCATGTCTGTCTTCACACCACATATATACACCTACACCCTGACACCCCTGTTGTAAAAGCAGCACAAAAACATCCACCACAAAATCAGCTTTGTGTTAAATTCACTCCCCTTTGGATCGAACAGAAAAGCTCCAGTATGTACAGATGCTAAAAGCATTTGTATTCAGTGCACCAGTGCTTGTTTAAGGCAATCTGTTGGTGGCCTACAGTCACAGAGCACATAAAGATTATATTCTCATGTGGGAAGATATCCATCACTTAGTTGGTCTTGTCATTCTTGCTTTCCTGCAGACACAATAAGTAGCAAAACTAAAAGCAAGCAGGGTGTAAGGTCTTCAGCAGTAAGGTTAGCAGCAAGAGGGGACAATAACTTTCACATACTGTTCTGTGTACCGCAAGCCCCAAGGCCAAACAGAGAAATCAATTCAGCTATCCAAAATCAAGTGTATCAAGAGATTCACTGGGACTTTACTGGAGACCAAACTAGCTGTGAATTATTCCAGTCCTTCAAACATACCTGAAAAAGTCATTTGTGACCACACCGATACTGCAGAAATACAATTTACCTTAGTCTATACTGACCAAAATGCTGTACTTCAAAATCATTCTGCTAGCAACTAAACACGTTGGAAATCCAAGTACTGTAGACTAAGATTTGGATAAAATATTTCTATATATCGTTACCATCACAGAAAAGAAATTTACCTTATCTGTTCCCTGATAAAAAACTGTCACAGAGATAACATAAAAATCCATTCACATGGTACTATCTTCCAAATTGTAGCCTTATTCTAGAATAAATCTTGTGAAATTACACCCACTGACCCCCAACACTAGCTACCATCTCTCTGTGAACAGAACTGCTCTGATATTAGGCTGGAACCTCTCTCTAATTCAAAGCTTAGACAACCTCTCCTGTAACCTTCTCTGAGCAGGTTTTCTGGCGTGCAAATGAACTTTTCATACTTTGTAAGGCATTGCCTACACCCCTGCAGCAAAGCTTACGATTCTCAGACATTATTCCTTGCTAATGAAACATCACTCGTGACGCACTTTGCAGGAAAAGCAGGCTCCAATGTCAGAAGCAGAACTTCTAATTTGTGCAAAACAAATGAATGAAGCAGCAAGAAACACACCCACAGCAGCAGGCCTGGATGGCTGGTCCAGGGATTGCAAGGAAAACAGTTTATAATGTTGTTTAACAACTGTGAGTGTACCGTGAGTGGAACTGATACTCCCTTTAAGTAGTAAATAGATATTTTGAAAAAATTGCACTAATTGACAATGTTCCAATGAGTGGTAGGAGTGGTTTAATAATGGATTTATGCTATTTAACTAGATCTTAATTAAAAAAACTTATTTTCTTACTTTATATTTAGGACAAATATTTGTCTCAAGTAATATAATACACGATTAAAATAAACTGACTAAAGAGATCTCAGATGTGCACATTCAATGGGTAAATCACACATTTTATCAGCAGTTAATAAATTTGGAGAGCTAAGAGTACCTGAGTTCTAAATCAGAATACTAATGTTTAGAACCAAGCTGATGCCAAACACCAGCATCCAGGCTTTCAAATAAAATCTATTCTTTTCAAATGCAATCAAGTTATAATGCAAAATCAGTAGAAGTGTAGAGAAACTGAATGTTGCATTAAAATATTCATATAAAACACAGCTCATTATTAAGGCACTCCATTAGAATGTGTACTTTAAAACAGATTTTTATGAGCTCCAAGTACATTATTTTGTATAAAAGCATGTTTTAAACAAACAAATAAAACCCTAAAATCAAATCCAGCATTTAAGACTAAGAACGTTGTGATGAGGTTCAGAAGCAGACTGGTTGAGCACTGATCAGGAAAATAGGTTAAAGCTTCTAGCTTAAATTGAAATGTTATCAATTTAAATATATTTTTTTTACTCCAATGTATAAATTTTCATATATTATGTTGTATTTTTCTAAACCAATTTTAAAATTATTTATATATATATGACCTAAATTAATTTGAGCTCAAATTTCAACAGAACACCTTCAGCAATTTATCCCATTCTATCCTTTTCTGTTTACACAAGAAAAATATTCTCTCCACTGCTACACTTGAGGAAGAAATGTCTATAATATTTTTCATAGGTTTTGAGAAATGGAGAGAAGTAGTATTGGAATAATGATGAAACTATTTTCTAACTGACATCTGCTACAGGTGCCAGACACACCTTTCTTAATTCCCTAAAACATGTTTATCCCCATTTGCTTATAGCCTAAGGAGTTCCAAAGCCTTGTTAGTGCATCCGATTTCCTCAAAAGACCTATTTATTTTTTTTTACAAAAGAGGTTCTATGAAATAAAATTAATTTTGTTTATCAAAATGAAAATGTAAAGTATTCGAGACTTCATCCATTTCACTTTTTCTATTATTCCTGCTGTGCATTTTAAAGCAGGAGTACACCATGACAAGAATATTTATTATTAAATTGCATTGTAACTTACCCTTTGATTAAGGCATTATATCATAATTTTAGAACAGGCAAAAATCTGAGCACTGTAATTTTAAGGCTGAATCATGAAAAGCTTCCAGCACTATGAAGGAACTATAAATATTATGAAGTCATTGAAAGCTTCACCATCCTCACTTTTGTTATTTGCAAAGATCTCAAATGGTACAAAGAGGTGTCCCTAAACAATTACACAGAGGTAACTTTTTATCTCAAATCACTCTTAAGATTCTTTTAATTGCAGGATACAGCTATAACCACTTTAGGGGGAAACATATCTCAGCATTGCCATAAATGCAATATTTAGACAAAATGACTTATCAGTTCTGCTCCTGAGGTTCTTTTAGCAGCTAGGAAGATTTAACTGAAAACTTCTACTTTACAAATGGATTTATGCATAGTAAACTCTGCCACATTTTGAAAATACATGACCTGAGTTATGTAGTGGGAAACTACAGTACATTATAAATATGATACCGAATCCAAATTGAAGCCACAGGAGTGGTTCTCTTTGTCTTCTCAAATATCATCATTTATTTCTTATGGGTCTTAAAAACACCACAACAAACAAAGATTTACTGTATTTTCAGCTGTGTTTTGCTAACCTCACTGGAATGCAATTTCCTTTCTCCTCTTGCTCTTTAGCAACCATGGTACCCACGTGCATTTTCTGGTCCAACCCAAAGATGAGACTCCCCATTGACTCAAGCTGTTCTTCCTGGTGGGCAGCACCTGCTCTCATCGGGTGACAGCTGACCTTTGACTCTTTGCTAACATTACATTTTCTGACTCTTGACTATAGATGTCTACATCCTTCTGATGAATTTGGGAGTCTTTAGCAGCTTCATGGATGTTTTTTACATTTGTGCCTGCTGTAAATCTACTCCCACTGCTCTGAAGGCTGAGGGTGGTAGATATTACACACACACACTATATATAAGTAGATATATAGAGGGTGTTCTCAGTGGAAATCTACAATCATCATTTCCCAGTCAGCTTATGACTTGTCTAGCTCCTCTAGATCCCACAGTCTGCATGGGGAGGACTAAAGGGATTAAATGTCTGTGTTTGGATTCTCCCTCCCTCAGTAGAAAATCTCTCTGAAAATTTCATGGCCACAGAAGTAAAGAATATTGGGCTTACCGGGTTTGTTCACCCCACTGCAGGAAAATAGTGCCTACTGCTGTCAACAAATTATCATTCAGCATCATGCTCAATGAAATACAGTCTTTCCACAAAACAAACAGACACCAAAAAATCCCCCCTAAAAAACCCAAGCAAAAAATCCCCCCAAACCAACCACACATGCACACACAAAGATATCTTCTCCACAAAAGCCCCAAAAGAAGTAAACAAAAACCAAACCAACTTCTGTCTCTGATACACATGAATACTCAGTGTCTAAAACGACACAATTTTATGTTTTTCTGCAAATAGACTAACTTGGAATAAAGAGATTTTACTGCAAAGAATACATAGTTCTACCTACTTTAAACTTATACCAGCAAAGTTCTGATTAATATGAGCATTCCAGGCCTTTCAGGTATTATCCAACTCATCCAACTTATCAGCCTACAAGACCACATAGCCTTCAAGAAGTCCTTCACAAAACATGCAAATTAGAAACCATGTATTGAAAGGTTGGACCAGATGATCTTTGAAATCCAGCCTGGACTCTTGTACAACTCTATGATATATTATCATGGGATGTGGTTGGCAGAACACAGCAGGCCATATAATTGTGTCAATCTTGGCTTGTGGTTCTTCAAGAAAAAGACAATTAATCAAATTAAAATCCTGTGAAATAGTCCAGGTGGCCAAGAAGGCCAATGGCATCCTGGCCTTTTCAGCAATAGTGTGGCCAGAAGGACCAGAGCAGAGATCCTCCTCTCTCTACTCAGCACTGGTGAGGCCACACCTCATATACCGAGTTCAGTTTTGGCCTCTCACTACAAGAAGGACCGTGAGGCCTCTGGAGGGTCCAGAGAAGGGCAACAGAGCTGGTGATGGATGTGGAACACAAGTGTTATGACTTAGGGAGCTGGGGGTGTTTACCTTGGAGAAAAGGAGGCTCAGAAGAGACCTCATCACTCTTTACAACTGCCTGAGAGGAGGCTGTAGTGACATGGAGGGCTCTTCACTGAAAGGATGGTAAAGCACTGGAACAGGCTGCCCAGGCAAGTGGTGGAGTCACCATCCCTGGAAGCATTCAAAAAGCATGTATATGTGCTGCTTGAGACAGGGATTAGTGAGGGGCTTGGCAATGGACTCAATGATTTTAAAGGTCTTTTCCAGCCTCAAAAATTCTATGATTCTAAAGCTGTGCAGATCTACTTTCACGCATTATGGGTTAAGATCAAGATTATAACCCTTAGATATGTACAAGCCCTCCCAAGGCTGTGCACTGAGCCCTTAACTCTGAGAACTGAACCCTTCACCACACTCAAAAGCTAAAATTTAATAACCCATTTTGTACTACCATTGCTTCATGCCTCCTGTTAAAAGAAGCAGTTCAGATTTTTACCATTTCTCTCTCCTGACCACATGGTTTTCCAATTATTAGGAATTTTTGACTAGGATACCCAAATTGCATATGAATTTGGGTGGAAATACATAACGTACTAGAGAGATGGTTATTGTCTCCCTCTTCACATGACAAATTAGCTACAACACCCTCATTCTTTTGGATTAATGGAGGGTTAAATACACATTACTTTTTCTTACTCCTGGAAAATATATGTTTGTTCCAGTTAGAAGCGTTTGTGAAATAATGCAATTTTCATCAGATGATAGCCTTGATTGAAAACAAAGCAGCTCTAAAGAGCAAAAGACAAGCATTAAAAACTTTAATTCTGAAAAGAATCTATAATTCATTGAGAATGTCCACCTTAAAACAAGTAATTCCAAGTTGAACTAAGTGTTTTATCCTATTAATTTCAAGGATGATGAACCACATTTTTGAAGCAGCACCCACTGAAAACTCTCTTAAAGGTGAAGAGAAGACCCTAATGGGATTTCCAAAATCACATAGAAGCATTACTGCCAGAGAGGTCAATGAAGCATTAAGTCCATTCTTAAATAATACACAGTTCCTTCTGACATTATTCAAAATGTCATTTTTGAGGCACTTCAAAGTTTCCAAGCACTTCAGATCTCTGAAGTGAGTTACAAAGCTAATTTGCTCAGCTGAAGCATTTGAGGATAAAAATCCACAACTTGCCAGCCACTTCTGCAGATCCATGTTCACTGGGAGGCTTTCACAGCTACTCAAGCAGAAGAAAAAGCCATATAACCATGGCAAAGGTATTTCAAAAGCAGCCCAACCAATCATACTGAAAACTGTAAAGGGTTCAGCCAATATGAAGTTCGGAAAAACAAAACTGATCTAACCCCTTGGCCTGGTTGACCTGAGCCAACTGTCAGCAGATTGAGATGAAGAGAGGAATCCAAAAGTGAAGGAAAAATATTTAATTGACACAAATCAAGTTTTACGTACTACATAAACCTGACCAACATGGCAAACCAAGTTTTCTTTTCCCATGAAGACATTAAAAACCCACCATGCTATTTCTGCTATTCAAAATCTTTCAGGACTAAAAAAAAAAAAAAAATCTCTGCTGCAAGAATGACTTGAACAAGAAGTTCTGTGTCATTCTTTGCTCTTATGCCCATTTTGAAGCACAGAATGATCACACAGGAGCCTCTGTGGTTAGGCACTTGACTAGCAGCATCAACAGAAAACAGGAATTGCTGTTTCCAGCTTTTAAAAAAATTATTATTAATTTTTGACTGATCTTTCTCAAGTTTCCATTGTCATAACAAGATATGAAAGGAAATTAAAAACACAGTTTGAAAGTGGAAAATATTTCTCCTGTTCTTTGCTGTCAAGAAAACTATATTTTCTTCAGAAGATGGGTAAAATATAACTTCTTTTCCAGATGAACAAAAATTAATAAAATGCATGAAACTATATAATTTAAAGAGCATAAAAAAGATTTGTCTCTCTCTGATGAAAGCAATCAGTCAAAATAGGCAGCTCCCAATGCACTGAAAATATTTTTCAGTAAGAACATTCTTATCAGTTTTGACAGGACTGGATATTCTGACTAAAAGAGAGACGAGCTCAATCCTGCCAAAAGTGTGAAGAGAAATACTACAGAGCACCAAGGTCCCAAGGGGAATTTCTGTTTGGCATCAATGCTTCTCCCCAGGGTTCCATTGCATTCTCCCCTTCTACCACCCTGCATTTTCCCTTTCTCCCCAAACTGTTCCCAATGCAGGAGCATGCCCCTCTTCACTCCAGAGTGCTGCAGTTACTCAGAGGCTTGAAAGACTTTTTTTTTTTTCAAAAGCATCTCTAGCCCTGTAAGTCACTGTTAAGAGCCATCTAGCCTGTGTGCTGGAAAATGGATAAACCTGTATCTTCATTATTTGAGTTGAGTTTTCACAAAGCATTTAATGTTATTGTTCTAGACTGGAGAATCCAGACACCCACTTGTATTACAACTGAAAATAATTTCTCTTTTTCACAACACACTACATACATGGAGCTCAGAGGACATGGCTGACCATTCTACTAAGAAGAAAAAGGTGGGATAACACATCTATAGTGCACTGTGCTTGCCTTGGCTTTGTAGGTATTAGTTTGGACTTTGACTTCTGGGTCACTTTGCTCATACACCCGATTCTGGCTCTCATGGATCCCTGGTGGATGTTTTGCTCCACAGGTGAATAATTCATGAGGAGTGGGTTCAGTAGTAGCAACTCTGCTCTGCATTTATCAGAATGATGACTTGAAACTTTCTCTTCTGTTTTCCTGGGGCAGCATCAACCAAGCCACCAAATCCATCTCTGCCTTCTTTATTTTGCACTTATTACAAGCAATAAAATACTCACTCATCCGAAGAGCCCAGGGTCAGAGCAGGCAGCTGAACAGCCCAGTACCAAAAATTAGATTTCACTCCCCTTATCTGAATCAGAGTCTCCAAAAGCTGATAAATTATCCAAATGGTACACTAATGATTACTTTGAGTTAGCCTGCCTCTCTTTCTGCATTCTCAGATTTTAAAAGAAAATGCTCCATTCAAAAGCAGAAAGGAAAACCTTTTTAAAGATGTTTAAATTTTTTAGAATTCAAATACACAATTATGGATAGATACTTTAATATCTTTTTCTGTTGTACTCAAATACACATTTGGTTTGGCTTTTAAGCTAAACAGAAGTACACTTCCAAGTTAAACACACAGTTCTCTGTTAACTCTAGTTTCATTGCGATGGCAATCAAACCTCCAACACTTTGCAACCAAATTAAATTTCACTGAGATTTGACAAAAGATTTGCAGAAGCTACCAGAAAGTAAAGACTCAGTCACTGTGTCCTAATCTATTTATTGCATAGCACTAAATGAAGGAAGGAAATGCTACTCTTCAGTAAGCTTACAGCAAAATTTAAGTACTGTGCTGAACTGGAACTGCAGGTCTTGGTTCACCAAGGTATTTCATTACTCTTTAGTTTTAGGTAGTTTACTGCATTTCTGGCAGGCTGATTAAGTATTTAAAGTTGCTTTAGAAAGAGTATCATGGTAGTACTGTGCCAGGTCCACCTTCTCCATCAACACTAGAGGCAAAGCAGACAGACACAGCAATATTTATTTCAATTCACTAGAAAATACACCATCAATAATGTCTCTAAATTGCAAGGGCATCTTTCAGTTGCATCATAAATTGCATGTCAGCCTTTAGAAACATCTGCACAGGTGACAGCTTAAAGTACTGGGTGCTGATATGTACACATTTTTGAAGTCATATTACACAGCTCTACCTTGATCATGCCCACAAAAAGAACAGGTGAACCCATCATTTACCTCAAGTGACCAACCAAGAACCTAACCAAGAAGGAAATACTTCATGTGCTCTTGGTTACTAAATGGGGTTAGTTAATAAGTGCCAGCTGTATAACTTATCTTTTTACCTAATGGAACAAAAGGGAATAAGAGACAGTGGATGCAGAAAGTAAGTTTTAAGTTTATAAGAATAGACAACAACTTGCTGAAGATCAAAATACATGCTTGGAACATATGTTGCTCTGTGATGCAAGTGTAAGAAAAAAATACAGTGCATTAGAAAGAAATGCCACCACTGTGATCAACAAGTGTTTTCAGATGAACTGGAAGTAGCAATTATTTTACTGGAATGAAAAAATGCAAACCAGCTTTCCCATCACTGAACAAACAGCACAACCCTTAACAGTCTGTGAAATAAAAACCTTCCTGCATTGACTTGGCAGGGAAGGTCCTGCCACTTACACTGGCAGAAGTGGAGGGGAACAATGTATCTGTTAGACAGGTTTCAATCCTTTCACATGAGATGCTTGGCACCACAGATCTCCCTTGGATTAAAATAGATTTAGTTTCCTCCTTAAGACAATCAAATCAAAATTATTTAGGACTGAACCCTACAATCCTAATGGACAAATGCATATGGCTCAAAGCATCCTGGGTTACCTTGGTGCCCCACCAAGGCTCCCTGTTTTCCTGCATGCTCACAGCTCTATCCTTCCTCCAAGGCATCTCTAGCTGTCCTGAATGCAATGGAAACCTTGACATGGACATCTTGGTGCAGACAGGAATTGATGCAAGAGCCTGGTACATCATCTTGCTCCCCCACTGGGAGAAATAACTTAAAACATCTTCAGAAGAGAGGAGAAACATAAAGAAGGTGGGTGTATGCTAATATGGATAGGGAGGTAGAGCAAAACACACCATGATCTTCAAATGCCCACATGTGGTAAGAAAACCAGCGTGGGAACAGAAAGAAAATCCTCTAAACTTCAAAAGATGTAGAACAGAGCCTTTGAAGATGAGCCCATTCTGAATTACAAGGAGCACTGTAAGAAACATGAAAACCACTTTATTTCTGCGGTGCTGTTTTCTCCACCACTAAGATGTAAGACAGTACTCACAGCTATCAACTCCCTTTTGTTCGTTTGTTTGTTGGATGAGTATTCACGGGAATGGCAGCTTTTATTTCAGCAGCACAGATAAAAGTATTGCACTGAAATTTAAATGTCAAAGAATACATACTCAAATGTCAAATACCAACAGACAAATGCCAACAGAGAAATGTCAGAAATACACCCATGTCTCCCACTGAATATAACTACATCTGCACAAATGCAAGCCACAGTATGATGTGTAAAAAGGAGAGTTTTTATACAGTTCCTTTGGGGTTGTAATACCACTGGTGTCAATAAAATCAGTACCTGGCAGCAATCTTGAGTGTATTACTCCAAGTACCCAGTTCTGGCGAAAAGTGCAGGCTAAGTGATCCATGGTCTGCAAGGTGATGGATAACATTTACTGTCATAAAGGTACAAAATTGCTGTTCCAGGCAAATCCCACTCTGGGATTTCCTAACTCGTCACTAGGTGACAGAGCCCAACACAATGACCTTTCACATGGATTCTCCCACTGCTCTCCAGGTATGACAGCAGCCCAGGAAAGCTGAAGGAGAGCTCATGAAGCCAGTTTCTCCTAGGTACACGGCTTAATTTGTCCAAATAAAACAAATATAAACAGGAATTCTTGGTGTATCCTAAACTGTTTGCTTTTTTGAGTCCTGAGAATAATCACCTATGAATATAAGTGAGCTTTGCAGAAGCATAAATGACTCCAGAGTCCAAGTAGAACTGATTTCAAGCAGAATTTGGACTCTTGAGAAATTCAAGTGAGTTTTAAAATTTTACTTGCTTTATTAAAATCAATTGACTGTTCCTCAGGAAAACAAAATAGCAATTCTTTACACAATTCACTTGATGGGAATCTTGGGTCCCAATGACTTCAATGGGCCTTTTGTAATGCTTTTACCCTTCATTATCTCCTATAAAAGTACTTGAAAATATGTTGATTAGGGAAGATGCATTAGCTTAGAAATTTCAGTCAGTCTGCTAATTACAGCTGCTTATACTAGAGTTGAGAAATAAAAATGCTTAGGTAGTTCTGCAGTCAGATCACTAAATACATGAAAAGCTGAAGGGTACTTTAATTAGCGTAGTTAACAAAAATATATCTGACTCCTGTAATTATTGTGATTTGCTTCCAACACTAGTTGCTCATATTCTGTAAAGCAAATCCTAATCAAAGATAAAAGATATGATTTTTTGTCAAGTACTAAAATCCCCTAAAAATATTCTTCTCTGTCTCTGAAGTGATAGTTTTAAGAAACCTACCTTGTTTTTTTAACTCTGCAACACTGACTAGAAATACCACATTAATTTTAAATACTTTTCTTATTCAATTTATTGCAAAAATTTGAAATAATTAATTAATTTTTTTAAAAAGAAACTTTGAGAACAATTCCCACATTCTGACAATATATACAGAAGTTTCTTTCTAAAGAAAATTTCTTTCTGTACACCAAGACTCTTTCTAAAGGTTTCTCTGGATTATTGAGTGCTGCTTAGGAAAAAAAAAAATTAACCAGCTGGAGCACATCACAAAACTCTATGGAAAGGCATTTACTGACTATCTTTTTCAAAAGGACATTTTTCTTATAATATCTATGTTTAATTTTAAATGCTCATCTTGGCAAATGCAAAAAAAACCTCCAAATACTTTTAGTATCTTAATTTTAAACTTTGCTTTTCTACTCAACAGGGTTGCATGATGCTGAGTTTCATAATCTAATTATATGCTGAGAAAAGCTCTATTCTCTTTGACCAACCTCAAATCCATTTCCCTCTGAAGACAGTGAATGTCTCTTTGTTCTTGAACTATCATAAAGAATAAACAAGGAAGGTTCAAAAAGCCTGTTTGTATTATCCCACTGTTTTAAACAAGTTAGGTGTGCCTACAGTCATTAATACTTGTTTTAAAATTAGCAATACAATTCTAAATTACACCATCAAAAAAGAGTTAGAATAGCTAGGAAGACTTTTTGTACTTTTAAATTTCCAAGATCTTTTTGTGAATCTGTCTTTCTCTTCTATCTTTTTGGGAATGAAAGAACACAATTTAGTGCTACACTCAGGTATTCACCCAGACAGGCCTGAAGGAAAAAAAAAACCAGTCAAAGTCAACCAAATACATAAAGTGAAGAGAAACAGATCTGCCTTAGGAAGCTCTAAAGAATCAACAGCTCCTCAGTGCATAGCATGGAAAATAAGCCAAAATATGTTGAAACAGACAGAAGTTAAAGGTAAGGGAATAAGGACTTATCCAATACTCTGGTCTCCCAAAGACTCTGTGAAGTTCCTCCAAATATCAACCAGATCCAGTTCTGCCTGGTTTCTGAACACCTGCCAGGAGCTCTGCTCAATGTGGAGTAACTATAGGCACAAGTGTACATTAGGATATTGACAAGGGATGAAACAGCAGGAACAGAATAACAATTCTGATGAATAGTGGAGGAGAAATTTCAGTTTTTAGATGCTTTAGACTTCTTATTTATCTCTTCCTTCTTTCAGAATACTTATCTGTTGCTCCAGAAGGTGTGCAGACAAGTGATGTACTTCATCATACAGTGACACTGACACATGGAACCAGTTTACATGTATTAAGAAAACTCTCTCATTTCCTTGCAATCACTTCATGTTCCTCCTATATAAAACCCAGTATGATGTGATGCACCAAATGAAGAGATCTTGGTATTTTTCGGGAAGAGTGCCTTTGAAGGACAGTTGCTCCTGGAAAAGCCTATTAGTCTTTTATTTACCTGTGAAATACCACATGATTTTTGCCATACCGGATGAGCAGTTGTTGAAAGTTAAGGATATTAATTGCAAATGGAGACCTGTTTCCACCATTTCTTACACAGCATTTAAATATAGTTTTAGACTGGCAAAACTCAAATACTCAAAGAAAGAGTGGTTTTGCTAGAGAATATATGCCATTCCCTGTAACAATCCAAGTCCAAGCATTTGGACTATGTCTGGCAGCTGAATATTTAACATTAACTCATCCTGTAAAGGTTAACTCCTATTAAAACACCATATATTTATTTCATGGAGAGGCTACAGAAATTTCTATTCTACAAGAGATTTTCTCTTTTCATAGTTAAGAATTTTAATCACCTAGCAGGTGGAGCATCCCACTTTGACCAAGTATCAGTCTGGGTGATCTAAACATAAATCAGTGTAAAATTTGATATTTTGGACAGGGGTTGCAAGGGTTACAAAACCACAGCTTTCACCGGTCTTTTGGGACTGTTCATCAGCAGCTTATTACATTATGCATTACAAATAATACCTTGATCAACACAACCTGCTCCAAGGCCTACTTGAAATAATAAAATAGATGAGTATCTCAAAGTTCAAAGCTTTTTTCCCATTTCTCCTTTAACAATACAGAACACCATGTTATCTGCCATCTGATGCTTTTCTATTAACATGGAACACAAGAAAAGTTTTGAAAAGATCAGTAAAAATATTATCTTGTTTGAATATATGTAGCCTCACCTTGCGGATGCCTCTGCCAAGATCTTCTCCGTAGTTTGTCCCCAAAATTTCAAAATGCACATTGGGATTTCCCCCATTTTCTGCAAATTCCAGTTCTCCAGTCAAGCCATTCACTCCACCCTATTGGAAACAGAAAAGGAAAATGGAATGAAAACTCACAAGTGGGTAATTGTAATAACCTTTTGTTTCTTGAAGGCATTTATGCACTAAGTATGCAGAACACATGGGTAACTATCAGACCTAGGATAGTTTTCCAAAGGCTGCCTTTCCTTGAAAATTCTGAAGCTTAAATTATTCTTGCATCATAATTAAGTTCTTCACAGAAGAATGAAACTCAGCAATGTTAAGCAGATACAAGCAAGTCTTAGCATATTTGCACTCCAAGTTTTGTTCTTTGACCCATCAAAGAACAAAATATATATGACACTCTAATCCCAAAAAATATGAATTGACACTCTAATCCCAAAAAATTAAAAAAAAAAAAAAAGTTTTGCAAAGAAGTTTAGTGGAAGCAAAGCTAAACACGAATACATGAAAGAAATTGCACAAAAATTAGTTATGTTTGTAGATCTTTTCTTTCTCCCCTCAAATGTTTCTCCCCAATGAAGGGTTTCCACATGAGGCCAGGTTGAGTTTTAGATGAAGTTACATGCTTTTTGAGCTCAACCTATGTGATTTGCACAAATGAAGAAGGGATCCATTCAAGGTCTAGCTGAATGCAGCGATTTTTCTTTGTCCTCCCAATTATCCTTTACTAAGAAAACATGACATGGGCAACAACACAGCATCTCTTCAAGCTTGCTTTCTTAGATTTTTATGGAAGGGGTTAAAATACTGGAGATGAAACAGTAGAGTGAATAATCCCTACAAAGAATTAGAGTTGAAAGGGCTCTACACGCCACAGCCATACTCAAAATATATTCCAGAGATAATTCAACATGACACACATTTCATCTTTGTGTAAGAACTGTGATGACCTGAACTATAAAATCAACAGAAGCATGTGAAACGCTGATAATGAAAACCTTTACCCTTCAAAAATTTCTTCAGTTTACAGATTGAGGGAAAATTTGATGTTTAGCCCTCTCCCTCAAAAAAAAGGTAAAAAATATTTTCAGTATATACAAAGAAAGTATCTGCCTCTGGTGTAAAAGCCCATGAAATGCACAGTTTTTCCCAAAACATAAGGCAAGAACTTTGCAGTGGTGATTGCTTTTCACTTAGGAGCTTTTTTATTTAAACTGGAAAAACTTGCAGGAGGAACTACCTAGCTAAGCACATGAGCCTTGCTGAATCATGATATTAAAAGCTCTATTCTTACATCTCCAGTTTGGACAAAATCCAGGAAGGAATACAAAATTTGCATCTCCATTGCAGATTGCTGTGAACTAACAGAATGTTCTCCTACTTTTATAAAACATTATTGTGATAATAACCAAAGCAATGAAATTGATCATTGAGACAATACCTTTAGAATTTAGTAGACTATTAGCAACTAGTACTATCAGGGAATAATAAATAAATAATTATATATTAAATTAATAATACTAATATTATAATAATTAAAATATTTAATGAGTGCCATTTACAGTTAAAACCAAGAAGATACTTTGTCTATATACATGTTTAATGATTTTAAAAAATGTTATATAATATTTTCTTTCTATAATTACATTTTTATTCTGTGCTAGAACAAAATTAAATTTTAAAAAAGAAAGGAAAAAAGCCAATAGCCTGATAAGGGTACATCTGAACAGTCTTTTGGAGGAAGACTGGCAGTTGCAGACCAGGAAATTTCAACAAATGTTGTGGTTAGCAAGACACTGATTCCTTTTTTTCTTGACTACCATCCTGGAATAACCAGACTCTCATGGCTTTTAGACTGGGGTGAGCACACCTCTGGCTGGTTCATAGTAAACAAAAAGTGAACTTATGTTTATCCACAAAATCACTTGAACATATCCTTTGATAAATAACAGAGTTGCACAAATATAAACCTTTTCTTCTAACTTAAATTTGAATTAATCCTACTCGTGGACCAGAAGCAGAAACCTGCTCCACATGCCTTTTCTCTCATAGGTTCTTATCTAACTTTTTGATTAACTAAGGCACAATTTCACAGAACATGTGATGGAGAAATGCCTGCAAGAGTTGGGATGCCCAGATGATTGCTCAAAGCCTCCATGCAGACATCTTACCAGATACTGATTTGGTTATATTATACTTCATATTTCCTATATTGATTCCTAAAACTTTCCCCCACACTGGGTTTTTAACCTGTGGGTTTGAGGTAGGTAAAATGTGAAAATTAAATAGACTGTTATAGACCACCTGAGCAGCATCATGATTTCAAGTGACCCTCAAGCAGGACCTGGAAAAAGGAAGGGAAAACTCTGGAACAAAATGGTGAAAGAAAGGAAACATTCATTCAAATTTTATTTGTCTGGAATGCAATCTTACCCATAAGAGCATTATTTCTCATTTATCTATTTTGGCAATCCTATCATTCTTTGAAAACTTCTCATGTGGGAGTGCCTTAATCAGAGCTTCCTCTCCTAGACTGTGTACATGTGAAAATAGTGTAATGAGAGCTCAGATTAGCTGGGAACGCTGCCAGCTTGGGAAGGGCAGAGGCAGAAAGACAAAACAGCAAAGAACCACTCATTTAATGCCAACAACAAAAATGTATAGGAAATTTGTTGGAGGTCTTGGTTTCTCCACCCTCTCTGGGGCTGACCTTGTTGGACCTGCAGGTTATTCTCAATCCTGTTACTGCTCTCCACTGCCCCTCACTGTCCCACAAGCTTTTTCCCAAGGTTTACACAACTCTGGTTCATTGCTTAGGGCTGACACAGTGGAGCAGGATATCGCCTAGGAAGATTTTCAGGACGCTGCTCCAATTTTTGTGCATAGCCTTTCACACTGCGGATCTGTCTGAAACACTTGATTTATGGCATGTGTTTTATCCCTCTGCTAATGCACAGTGGAAGGAGATCACAGAGGAAATGACCATCTGTACAACAGCCACTAATCCAGTAGCTTCCTGATGAGATTTTTCCAAGTGATTTTAGTGTTAATCATGATAACGGGCAAGAGAGAAATTTTTCATTCCATTTAACTTAGAGAAACAAAGCCATTTGGGGAAAAATGAAGACACATTTGTTATCTGCCTTCTCAAATTCTTCTAAGGTTCAGCTACAACCATGCAATTTCCTGACACATATAAAACTGAA
This sequence comes from Drymodes brunneopygia, assembly GCA_013400955.1. Taxonomy (NCBI): domain Eukaryota; kingdom Metazoa; phylum Chordata; class Aves; order Passeriformes; family Petroicidae; genus Drymodes; species Drymodes brunneopygia. The sequence continues at coordinate 50,514 of VZTZ01028190.1, read as the reverse complement.
GAGTGAAATGTCACTTGCTAGGACAAATATGTTTTACTTATGATTCTGATCACTGCTCTGGGCCTTGCAGAGCTGTTATAAAGCTTGGCAATATAATTAAAGCCTACTTGAGTCCCATCTAGACTGGCAAGATAAACTACAGTTTATATATGCTTAGGCACTGCTATACTGTAAGTCCCTGAAGAAAGCACTATTTACCTAGCAGTCAGGACCTCACTTGGGAATGTCAGCTTGCCAATCATCAGCTGTAAAATATTGTACTTGCTCTCAGCTTCTGTTCAAACTTCCTCTTCTTTTTTTCATCAGGTACTAGCTATTTTGCAATTAAGGATAAAAAATGTGGCTATGGGCAGGAAAAAATGCTATAAACATCAAATACGAGTTTCACATTTTATTTTTGAAAATATCTGATCTTGAGAATGTTGTTGAGTTTTCAACTAGCACAGACAGTGCAATCCACTACCTGAAAAACAAATTGGCATCTTTTTTTGCAAGTCACCACTGAGTGTCACTGACATTTCTGAGACCAGAACGAGTTGACAATTCCACCTATGATTCATGAAACAGCACAAGGTACAGCTCATTTTCCAGAAAGGGACAGGCTCTGTGTTGCTGCTAGCACTAAAAATTTGCTGTTAGTGAGCTAAACAAATGTGACTGGGAAGAGCCCTGAGATCTGTGAGAGAAGGTATACGGAGACACTTGATGCCATCTTGATGCCTGTTGAGTTGATCCTCCCTATAATCCTACTTATATTTATTCCCAGACTATTCAGGAAGATTAATTTTTCCCAAAGTAGGATTATTTTCTAGTGATACTTCTTCCTCCAACTGTGAAATAGCTTTAGTGAGAAATAAACAAGTGAGCATGTGTTTAGGGATAGTTCCTGTTACAGAAGTGAATTTAAACTAATTGCTGGAGTTGGCCAAATTCATTAGAAGGATTGTATTTCCTGATGAATTTAACTACTTATTGAGTTCCAGAATGGCTAGCAACAGATATCAGATTTAAATAATTGTGGTGGGCTTAAAATGTTTTTTTAGGCTTTGCCCAATCAGCTGAATTCACAAAGAAAAAAATGCTTTTGTAGCTGTTTGTAGAAATAATGATGCAGGAGTCAAATGCTCAAGTGTGAAAAGTAACAAATGACAATAAGGAATGATTTAGACAGTTTTTTTTACCATTTTAAGAAATGTTTGAAACTCTAATCTCCTCTCATTCCCTACTCTCTCCTACTAGCTCATTAACCATAAAGAAACCAGTTTATTTATCACCAGAGTTCCATTTTTAACAATTGCTGCTGCAGGTAGAACATCAGCATCCCTTTTCTCTTACCTTCTTCAATGAGTAGCTTAATTGAGATTTCCCAACTCTTTTCTTATTCCCCCCTCCAGAAATCAAAGAAAGATTTCCCTCTGCAGCTAAAACACTGCCAGATGTTCCTGTTTCTGGATCTTTTCAGAAAAAAATCTCAGCTCTTTTTCCCTTTAAAACCACACTTGAGTACAATTTGACTCCCAGTGAAGCTACACTGAGAGGAGGAATGACCTGAGTCCAGGTAATGATTTCAGCTCTACAATACAGGTCATGATGAAGGGAGAGTTAAGGGGTTGCAGAGGATGGAAGTTGTTTTTCCAGGAGTATTTAAGGAATCTAAGAAGCTATTTTCACCCTGAATTGTATCAATATGTTCCTATGACATTTCATAATACACTACATCTTGGAATGAGTGGTGATTTCAAAATGAAAATGCAGAACTTTTTATTCAGAAACTATTTAAATACCATGTGGTAACTTTCTCCTGTTTTCTTTCAAAATTAAGGAAAACTGGTATTTTTTTGAAAAAAACCTTGTATTTCAGTTTATTTTAGAGGATTCTCCATGATAATAGGAGAGAAAGCAAGATGGGAGAGAGAAGCATTTTCAAGAAGAGTGATTAAGTGGGGACTTTCTTTTCCTTCACTACTTTCAAATTTTATTGTTTTTCTGATACCTCATCAGGCATTCATCAATACTAAATTTGTAATTTCAAAGGTACACAAAGCTGTGATCCCAAAGTTCTTCTACATAAATGCTGTAATGAAAGAAAAGGGAAAGTAGGCCAGAAAACTGAAGCCAAATTCCTGTTCTTGTGCAATTCCAGCTCTCAGCTGCAAGTTTTAGCTTTCCCCTGCCCATGGATTGAAATGCTACTGACATCCAAACACAGTAAAATTTCTGTATTTCATTTGGATTAAATTTTGACTTTCAATTTTACCACGCTACTTCTAGAAATTCATCTCTGTCAGCCCAATGCAGTATAAGGAGTATTTATTCAATTTACACCAATAAAATAGTTTCTTATCAAAGCCATATAATTGAAATAGCAGAGAAACCCAAAAGTGACAGGATGGAACTGTGGTTAGCTCCACACATCAGGAATTTCTTTGGCATTTGATTCATTTTTTCAGCAAGCTAACAACGACTCTGGAATTTCCACTTGCTCCTGCCTTCTTGAATGCTTTCATAATTCCCCATGCCATTTAGATGGAAAAGTGTGCAATGGTATTTACAAAATCCAAGCAAGAAGAGAACCAGCCTTGCCTGAAACACAGTTTAAAATACATGGGACTGCCAAATGTGAATTTGAAATTGCTCTGATAGGTTAAGAGCAATACATTTTGGAGTCCCTTAGAGCCACATCCTGCCCCTGAAATGTGTCCTGGATTATTCTTGCAGTCTCATTACTTCAAACTGTTAGAATGGAAACAGACACCAAAGAAATCCTTGAACTATCATTTTGGAGGTAATGCAGATTAACCTGGGACTGGGTAAAATATAAGCAGTGCTCAGAGGAGTCTTACATTTTGCCTGCATCATCATAATTTCTGGTATAGCTAAATACCTAATGCAGAATGGCAACTTCTCAAGACAGCATTACATTTAAAATTATTTTTATGTCCTGTAGTGAAAGCCATAAATAAAGCTCCATTTAATTTCTTCTTTTTTACTGTCTGTTTTTCTTCTATGTTTAAAATGCCAGCACTTCAAATGTAAGTACACGTTACCAGGAAGTGTATGCAGACAGATGAGAAGACAGATGTTATTGATGAAAGACATCAATAACATAAGGAAAATGAGGTGAATAACTTACAGGGAAGGGCAAACTCTGAACCTGTCCATATTCACTAAATATTGACTGGAAGGCTGTGATATTTGTCTGTAAGCATGTGGAGGCTGTAAACATGGTGAAGAAAGGAAATAACTAACAGAAATTATCTTTAAAGATTGAAGAATAGGAAAAGCATCTAAGGCATGAGCATGATTAAGGTATGAAATAAAAATCACAGGGAAGCAGCAAGAGTTCAACATGGGATAAAGCTCTCTAGAGACTCTTACAGGGACAGTTTTGTGGTGGCAGAATATAGCCTAGATAATTTAGGGGGTTCCTTACCCCCATTTCTAGGATTTCACTTTATCAACATCAAAACCAGTACACCAGCGAGTTCCACAGAACTGCATCCAAGTGTGATTCTGCAGCTTTTTTCTTTTACAAATAAAATAGCAAATTTATTTGCTTTGCTTCCTGTGAAACATCTTCACCTGTGACACTTTTTCTTCCTTGAACATCCAACTGGGTTGGTAGTTTTGGTAAACAAACATTGATTTTATTTCAATACAATTATTATGACATGAAAAAAACCCAAAACAACCAAACAACAACCCAAACAAAAAAACGTCCATTCAGGAACTGTGAATATATAAAAACTGTACTGCTGGCACTGATTAGTATCTGGAGGAAACACTGCCTAATGTAAGCATTTTAGAAATCAAACATGAGGAAATACAGGGAAGAAGTACCTTCTTGATGGTTTCCAACATTGATCTCCCTCCTTGCCAGGGTTTAGAGTTCTTCCTGATGCAGGTGAGGCTGGCCATGCTGTGCCACTTCCTATCCTCCAGCTTCTTATGGAAGGCATTGGCCAGCAGGAGGACAGTGTCGTATATATACAGGTTTGAAATCTGTAAAGAGACCAAAAGGGAAAGCATTAGTATTATTATTATTTGTAGTCTCCTGCCAGCAGCCAGAATTTATCATTTATTTCGCCTCACCCATAATCCTCTGGTAATTAAATACTTTATTTGGTATTAAGAAAAATCTGTAAGAGGCAAAATGTCACACCTTTGGGCCCGGGTAATATCTGCAGCTGGGGGCTGTAATGCTAAAGGTGATTTGCAGCAACAAACTACAAACACACGAGAAGTACAGGCAGCCCAGTCATTGGCACAGCTCCATTTGCCAGATTTACAGCTCTACTTATGACTGTAAACAGACTTCCTTTTATTTTTAACCAGTTGCTTGAGAGACTCAGTTTTTCAGTCACCAGATATTTAGACCCCATCAAATTATCTTCAAGGTTGTTTGGTTCTTTTGAGAAGCAGAAACTCTGAAAATTTAGAATAGATTTCTTTGTGGTTTTTGCTTCTCATTTGTACAGTCAACTCTGATTGGCACTTTCTGGCATGAAATAAGACTCAATGAAATTTTTGTCAGTGTGCAATTGCATGTTTATTCTGTGATTTGCAGTGTTTGCTGTCAGAGTATTTGATGTTGGCTGCTAATTCCTTGCAGGACAAAACCCTTACAGAGTAAATGTGTATGAGAACAGCTGCACACAGTGCAAGGAAGTTCCCGTTTGGGATCAAAGGCAGAACAGTGGAACTCAAGAAGAGAAATCACTTGTGTGCCACTTCCACTTAACCTGTTCTAGTTCTATGTGCGTGCTTTTAAATGCATACAGGGCAAAGTCAGATATGAAAGATACAATTAAATGTAAAAGAACAGAAGCTCAGAACTCATGAACACTTCTGAAACAAGTAATTTATAATATAGTTTTACATCAGTCTTTTCTGTCCTCAAATGGCAGGAACGTTTAAGGTACTGACAGTATCATAAAAAGAAACCTCAGCTGTCCTGAACTGAGGTTCTTGTGAAGAAAAATTATGTTCAGAAACGAAAAGGAATTTTGGGAATACTATTTTTAGATAACTTATTGGTCATCTGAAGTTATTGAGGGGAAACTCAGTTTCCTCAGCCTCATGAGAAAGGGCTCTGTAGAGCATTCCTAGTGCCTGACAACAAATTAGCCAGTGGCAATTTAAGGCAAGGTTGCTGGGATTTTTTCTCCATCAGTCACAGACAAGCCAAAAGACATTTCCTCAGATTTGTGGAATATGTTGGCTGCTCTCTGTGAGGGTTTTTACACAGATATAGGTGGTGCACTCAATGTTTTAGAAAAAGAAGGAAGCTTACAAAAGGAAAGTATGGTAACTTGGTGACCCTATTCCAGTTTTTAAATACCATCCAAAGACTGGGAAAGCCCTGCAGCTATTGGGAGGGGATATATGGTAAGGAAGAACAACAATGCTGAAGATATAAGACACAAATCCACACATCACCCTAAAAAAGGGGGGAAAAACTCTTAAAAAACCCCAAACACCTCTCTTCCTGCCTAATTACTCCTTTCCATATAACATCTTCTAATGGTTTTATTTCCTCTTGTAAATCCCATCTTTATGCTGGCTTTGCATCTGAAGAAAGTAGATTTGTTCCTGGGTGAATACTGAAATGGAAATGTTCATAGCCACTGGAGGTGCTCAAGTAAAAATAAAGAAGCACCTTCCAGAAAGACAGTGTGAAGGATCATTTAAAAAAAAGGGTGCAAAGGAGCATTTTTAGAACAACTTGGATGATTTGCCTGTGTATTGTAAACCTATGAAGAATTCAAAGCATTTCAGCTACAACTGTGTTTCCTCAATGAAGCCAGCACTAGAGGGACATTTATTGGAGCAAGGAGGGGAGGAATTATCACTGTACTGTGAGGCAAGCTTTTTTTAATATAAGTCTTTGCCAAAGGGAAAAAAAAACACCACACCACCTCTGCAGAGCAGAGGGAATAAGGTCACTAATGAGACTAAATTGGTACATGAAGGGCTGTGGATGCCAAGTCATCATTTCCCAACAAAATGATATTGCTTTCAAGGTAACTTCTGTAACCTACTACCATGGGAATAGAAGACAATTGTCACAGTTCATGAGGAAGGATGCCCTCACTAATCTAAGAGTAATATAGCTGGGCCTTCATCAAATATTAACAGGGCTCAGGAGGACAGAGTTCAGCAATCATTAAGCATTGTTAGTCCTTCACTAATAGTTGAGCTTAACATTTACAGCAATCAATCACTGATAATGCAATGATAAAGACCCTACAATTAATTCCTGTTTCTCAAAATCACCCTTCCCTGTCACTACCAGAAGTATGCTTCATTAATACCTGTCCTGATGAACAGAAGGGGGTTGTAATTTAAAGTCACTTTACACCTTTATTAAATTCCCACATAAATTTACTGAGGCATTTAATGCATTGCCTGGTGTACATTACTAATCCTTTATTTATTCCAAGCCTGTTAGAGTAACGGCTGGACACTTGCATTACCAAGAAGTATTTAACTCCATAACCTTCTGTTGACGCAATTTAAAATTCAGATGTGATTATTTTATCCAGCATGTGAAAGAAAGGTACTTAGCATCAGATTAAGGATGAATGATTCATCTGGATTATCAGTGTCTATTTTATGTGTTCCTATAATATTGCATGTAGCTTTCAGACAAAAGGATTGCACTACTAAATTCTTCTGTGAATCCAGTTTTTAACTTTCTGTCTTCAGAATGATACAAATTTATAAAATTTGTTTCAACTAGACCAGTTCCAAAGACACAGTGAGACATCTTCACCACCGTATTTTTCAGTGTTTTAATAAAGATGCTGAAAAAAATTAATTATTCACACAGACTTTAGGGGTAGTAATTCAGAAAAAAATAAATCAAGAAATTCACCCTTATAATTTCCAGAGAATGTTTCTGATTAGTCACACTTTGATGTCATGAAAAAAAAAGCATTAGTAATTTCAATTTATAAACTGTTCCAACTCCCCACTGGATTAGAAACTAATTTATAATATTGTTGGGTAGAACAAAGAAGCAGCAAACAAACCCCACCGCTACTCAAAGGACTGTGCATCATATGAAGGCCCAGGGGAAATTGTGTCAGTTTTCCTTCCTTTCAGTTTGCAATGTTGTCTCACTCAACAAAAATAATGAAGTTCAGCCATCTCAGGGAAAGCATGAAAAAAGCAACTCAGTTGCACAGAACAATTAAACCAGTCCAGTGTCCATCATTCCTTTGAACCAAAATGCTATGAAAGCTTTCAGTAGGAACATTATAGGTCTCCAAGCTATAGGAAGATCATGATGCACAGGTTAAGGCATAAGATTCAATCTAACAAATTAAATGGAATTTGCCAATTTGTCGAGAATAAACTTTGAATTCTAGGACTTATCTTTCTTGGATTCAGCCAACTGCTGAAGTGAAAATGAAGGTGAATTTGAAGAGAAAGACAAATCAGAACGTGAAGCATCCCATCGATACATGACTCATTTTCTGCCTTGTTGTATTTAGGAATTTTGTTCATGAGAACTGCTCTTTGTACTCTCTGGCTCCTGCATGTGATCACGCTCTCATTTTGAACACATTGTCCTAAAACTTCCAAAGTTTCCCTAGGACCATGTTGCCATAACAGAACAACACAGCCTAAAGGATTTTTGCACTCTCTAAATAATCTGTAGAGATACCCTATGCACCAACGGGCATCACACAGCCCTGTTTGCTTTGAGAACTCTAATGGGATGACTGCACTGTGCTGCAGCCAGGTTTTCAAGTCATCAATAATTGCTGGCTGGCTGCTCTGTGAACTCAAATTAGTTTCACAAAGGCTCTTAGAACTAATCTGAAACAGGACAAGACTATCCACACTTTCCCCCTTACATATTTTCATTTTAAACAAAGAAAGTCTTCAAAACCTCCCTATTTTGCTCCCTTTGTTTTCTCTCACTCTTCTCTTTCAGGACCATGAGGTAGCTGCTTTTAGCTGCTAGGACAGATATGCTCCTCCCTCCACTGCTAAAAATACTAATATGCAGTCATCATTCTACAACTCACAAACGATCACAGAAAATAAAAACCAACCCAAAATAAAACCAACATCCTAAGCCAATTTCACACTCTTGATTTGCCATAGCTTTGTCATGATGAAGCCTAATGAGAGAGATAGAGGACTTGTTCTTGGAAAAACTATGTGGAGTTAGAGTCAGGAGGATAGGGATCCTGAATTCATGTGGTAGGAACACTTGTAAAGTTTAATTGTAATTTGTGATTAACAACTTTGAAAATAAGGTCTCCTTGGAACTTAGACATAGATTTAGATGTATGCACCAAGGCACTTGAAAGACATGATGTGGGTGCTCCCTGGAAGACTTTCTTATTGACAACATATTTGAGGCTTAGAGAAGCACAGCAACTCAGGAGACATTGACTACAGGAAATTCTTCTTGGTGAGATGACAAAAATTAAAGTTTAGCAGGGCAAGAAAATGACTATTCTACTACCTGGAGATCAGGTGGCTTTTTTGGACGTCTATCTGTATCGCTGTGGAGCAGGCAAGTTGCTCTTCATCAGAGACATTAACCCCCCCCAACTCCAAGTATTTCCCTGTCATGCCATGAGCCATTGAACTACATGTCGGAGAGGACATGAAAAATAACATGAAGTTACACTAAGCGTCTGGGGAGAAACTTAGGAATTATCTAGAAAGAGAGTTCCCAGGGGGGGATAGACTACCCCATGGTGCATGAGCTACCTCCATGCTTTGGGAGAAAGGGTCCTTCGGATCACACAGTGATGAAGATATTCTGTGGTTGCCACGGAAACAGCGCTGGCTGATGTTTTGGGGGACTGGAAACGTCTGTCGAATAATTGTTAACCTTCCAATTGACCTTCTCACCAGCTCCTGCACATCCACGTCATTTATTTCCTGAAAGATAAGGCAAGGGAGAGAATTTGCAATAGAGTCAAAATCCAGAAACGTGACCACTGAATTATAAACAAAAAATAAACTGAGTGGACCAAGAGGCCTCTGATTGACACACAGCTATTGCCAAACTCCACTGCAGCCTCAGAACCAATATGTGCATGTTCATTAAAATTACTGCTGGTATAAAAATACCACCCTTAACTGCAAAAGTTCAAAGTGTACTCTGCTCAACTCAAACCTCACCAAATATTTGTAGATGTAACTGGGCCTGGCTGTTTCATTTGGGGTTTTCTCTGCCTCTCCTTTTACCTCTCCTGATCTTTTATTTAAAAGCGTTCCACAGCATCCTTGACAGATAATGTGTAAATCAGTAGGAAGCCAAAGCATGATGTATTTCTGAGTGTAGCACTGCTTAGGAGCTGTGAAGGTAGAGGCAATGTTTCAGGCCTTAAGTGTTCATTTCCGAGAAACAGAATATCAAGAACCTATAAAAAATGTTCCAGTTAGCAGACATCATTTACCAAAAGGGCAAAGAAAATGCATAAGAGCATTCTAGGTGTGAATGTGCTTGTTTATAGCAAGACCTAATTTAAAACCAAATTTTATTCCACAGGGTACCTATTAAGGCTTACAGCTGAATGCTCAGCTCTACAGACAAATACTTTAAAGAAAAAATAGCTAAGTAAATACACCAATATTAAGCTTGAAATATTAACTTTAAGACAGGTTAGGGAAATCAGAAAAACAGTTTTTTACATAGCATAAATTCCTGCAGTTTGGGAACACGGTGTTTTGCACAGTTGAATGATGAGTCCCTCAGGGAAGTTGAGTAAGAAGAACACGGGCTCCCAAGCAACAGCAACTGATTCCAACCTTCACATAAGAACTTGAATTTTAGTTAAATATGGTTTTTTTTCTGGTGATTCAAATAGGGTCAGCTGGTAGCTTTCAAGTTAATTCTATGTCTGTATTTTTCTGTAAAATAGTAGAAAAAAAATCTAGAATTTTTACAGTGTTTTTACCCAAGATCTTTCTCATCATGCTGAACTGTCCGTCCATGATCTCTTAATTACAGAGTCTGATGCCCCAGAATTTCCAGACACTTAAAACTCGGGCTATGCCCCCAGGAAAGGAGGTGATCAAGAGGCTCCTATTAGCAGCCTGCATTTAACATTCCCTTGCATACAGCCACAATTTATTGAATATTTTTGATTCTCATTTGTGTATTTATAGCTTTGTCATTTTTCAGAGAATACAGCACATCTGCATTGTTAATACCTGTAATGAATGCCATCATCTTTTTCTGCCTTAGCTTCCTGATCTATAACCACACAGAAGAATTTAGGAGACACCAGGAGACAGACTTGATCTTGAATTATGGAATCCTTCTTGTGGAAATGAAGCCAAGCTTTTTGAAAAAGCAGCTCTTCAAATGTTAAGACAACAATCCCAGTTATTTCAGATTCTTTTGCTATTCCAGTATAATATCCTTTCATTATTTTGAAGGAACTACGTTGGACATACTGGTATTTGTTTATTTCTCTTAAATTTTGAAAGAAAAATAGGTGAGATGTAACTCATGACTTCTACTCTCTTGACTACAGTAAAAGCATTTTATTTGTCTTCACAGATTATCTCAGTTTCTGAATTCATCTGTTATTAATGTTCTTTATGAAATATAGATTTTTTTTTTTGCAATGAGAAATAACACATAGCATCAGTTGTGTTCAGTGTAATATCTTGCGTTTCTGGCCGATTAATTCTTAATGTACCACAGATAATGGCTTATCTCAGCTTAAGATGCTGTCTTTTCATTTAGCCAGTAACATTTCACTAGCTGTGAGGTAAAAAACCCCATATATAATGCTGTTTTAGCAAAATATAGATTTTTTTTTTTAATAATACTTTCAATATGATCATAAAGGAGAGCTCGAGAAACTTCTTATCTTGATTTTAAATTATATACTTTCTCAGGAGATTTTAAAAAGTTTGCCTGGTTTCATTATACAGCACGCCCAAACTGTAACACCAAGATTATTAGACTCACTCTAATAATGTAAAAACAGATACCTGCATGGCCACATTATATTGCCAAATACTACATTAAAAGAGATTTTGACTTTCAAATCCTCATGCATTTATCTTTCCTGCCATAAAAGTGTATTTATGTTTTCTGTAATCAGCACTTTTTGGTGCATTTAAATAGAATGTTCTCATTTTAACCTCTAGGTTACTGCCTCATGTTTTTTATACATCACCTGGGAAATAATAATAGAATTCAAATACCAAAGCCATTTTTGTGTGGTGGCCAAGGAGGTATATACATCCATAGATTAATGACAGCTATTATTTTAAATGCTGTGAATTCCACTGACTATACCATAAATCCAGATTTTAGATTGACAACAAAGCGATGCCATGCAACCCCGAGTCCAATGTTAGTCATTTGCTATGTATTTCTTTGTCATTTTTTAAATACTTGGCATTGACTGAGTGACAAGCCTTTTATATAATGACTCTCCAATATCATCTCTCATTCTTGAATTTTGGATCTGACTTAAGAAAACTATATAAAGCAACTATTGTATGAGAGGAAACAATTTTCATTTACACTTCAAAGAAGGATACAGTGTAATGATATAAGGGTGGCAGATGATCTGTTATACAAGCCTCGAATGTCAAAAAAATTAGAAAGTTGGCCAAGTTGAATTGAGTTGGCACCTGAATAAATTTAGGCTAGGTTATGTGAGGTTTTTTGGTTTTTTTTGTTTTGTTTGGGGTTTTTTTTGTTGTTGTTGTTGTTTTGTGGGGTTTTTTTACATCAGAAGTTCAATATATAGGTCTAAGCCGTTCTTTTGCTGGTCTGAACTTGGAATTAAGGGGGGACTGTCCTGTCACATATGGAACAAGGATAAAATCAGGTGCACACGTCATCTTAGCAGGCAAAAAAATAAGGAAACAAGTACTGTTTTAAATTAAGAACCCTTAACAGATGAATTAGGAAACAAGAGCTGAAGAGGATCATCTTGACATATAAGGCAAGACTCCAGTGAGAACCAAGACTACACACTGGACATCCAATATTTGCCCATGATTTTAAGATGAGCAGCCCAGGCAGAAACGTACTATTCACCACAGAGCAATTGTACCAGCAGTGAGAGACAGGGAGGGAAAGAATTTATTTACATGCTCCTGTATTAAGCAGCAAACAAAGGCAACAATACGTTGCCTTTGAAAGAAACAATATGTTTTCTTATGGAAACATCTTAACTTTGGGCCAAGAAGAAGGTTCCAGTGTTTATAACATAGTGGACATGCACTATTTTTCAGTGCATGCCAAGACTTCAGCACAGAAAATCCTGACACTCAGAGTGTTTCTTCCTTCTCCAAAAGTCAGCAGAGGAGGAAAGGGTGGCTTAAGGCCTCTGGGCTGCTGCTGTCCATGCCAGAATACATTTGTGCTGGGCCCTTCCTGAATTTCTCAGCACCTTCCAAAGAGAAGTTGAGGGAAAGGCATGGCTAGATGAAGCTCCAAGATGAGGAAAAGTGCATCATCACTTGCTCCCCTGTATCTCCTTTAGGTTTCTTAGGCTTTGCAGAAAAGGATGAATAAAACCCAATAGGACAAGGAGAAATCAATTTTTAACTTTCACAGAGAAAAAATAAAAAAATCCAAGACTTTGGAGAAAGCAGGGTTCACTCGATCTGTGCATTAGCTCTCATTAAAGCCAGGAGCTGGCAAATTGGTTGCCTACCTGTTCCAAAGAGGGTGTCATTTCACAGAGACCCACCAATCCAGTGGAAAATGTAAGGGTTCAAGTGAAGCTCTACTGCTATTGTCAATCATTAACCATATGAAAATGTTGACTTATGTGAGCTCCTGGAACTGAGCTGTGATTACAGGACCTGATCTAACTGCTCAAGCTCAAAACCTGGTTACGCCCTACACTCTTATTCATGGTGGAGTGCATTGGCTTGAAACTTGATGAACAAGATGAATACAGGCTGTGAGGACAAGCCCTCTCCTAGGAAAAATCAAAAAGAATACAACCTTTGGATACAACCTTGTAGGTCCTCCAGTCCTCTCTTGTGCTCTGATGGGCAAACCTGTTGGGCCTTTTCCCAGAAGTTGGTCTTTAAAAGAGTCTGAAGGTTTTTTCCATTCTTGCATCAAGAAGGACTTTTTCCAGACTCTGGTGCCTCTAGTAATTAGAAACCTTTTACCAACTTTTGACCTCAGTTTACTCCTGCACAAATTGAACTCATTTGTTCTTGTGCCAACCTTGTCCTCTAGCTCTTGACAATGATGCATTTATTCACACTCTGTAAGTGTTTATAAACAGAGAGCACATCCTCTTTCAGTCTTTGCTTTCATAGGCTAAACAAGCCAACCTTTCCAGTCTCTTCTTACACAAATCAGCTTTTCTGTGCACTCATTCCATTCTAATTCTAATAGATTTGGTCATAATTGACCACATTATTGCAGATGAAATCCAAACAATCCTTTGTAAAGTAGTATTAATATTCTCACCTCCTGTATTGCAACTCTAGGCAGTGGAAAGTGTTTGGGGCTGCCCTTGAGTAAACAACAGCAATAAAGAACTGGTGGCAGCCTTGGGTATAGCAAGATAATAGTAAGATAACCCTGAATGTTTTAACAAAGGAAAACGATTGAGAGAGACACGATTTAAAATGGACAAAATGGACATTTCTTGCATTTAAAAAGAGCAAGGGAATGTGATGAAAATCATACAAACGCCCCTTCTTCGGTTCCACTAAAGAAAATCTAAGTTTACTGCACAGTTGTGATTTAAGAGCCATGGAAGAAATACAATTTTCTATCCTGGGACTTTGAAGCTATTGTGCAGAAGAAATGAAGCAAGCAAAGACAGATAGACAGAGGAGAGAGAGTGTGAGAAATCCATTCTCACATTTTGTTAAGGCATATTTGATCATGACTACATTCAAATCTATGACTCCTGCAAATTTTAAATAAAGAATTGTAACATCTGCTTTAAGGCCCTGAAGAAACAGGAACATTTATCTGGAGAGCATTTCCTCAGCTGACTAAACTGATCAGAAGAGATCTGCATTATTTGCTCTGGTCTGATACAATGCATTATGCTTTAGCAAATTAAAAATTCTGTCATTTTACGAGAACAAACCCCCTCCTCCCACACTTACATTATGATACACAGTCTTCAAGAAAATTTGCTGTATTGCATAAAGTAGCAAGTAATGGGACAATAAAAATGAAGGAACTCTCTGCTGGCATTACAGCATTTAGAGTGAGCAATTAAAATAGCAGATGTTACCTCACAGAGCCTAAGCAGATTTCTGATCACAAAACTGAAGGTGGTATTTCCTTATGAATTACTGTAGTTGGTAAGAATGTTGTATTCCCTTGGCACAGGGATGGAAAAGGAAAGACAATTCCAGCTTATTTCAGTACCTCAAGACAAGGAATTATTTGAATCCTATGGAGAATTTGCTAAACATTTTTACTGTCATAGATCACCTTAGAATTTCAAATGAGGAGGCCAGAGAAGCAGTGTTACAGCCACTTTTGACAGTGTCATTTAGCCAATACAGGCACTCAAGCACACATGTCTGAGCTGTCACAGAAGAGTCACAGAAGCAACAAAATGGGCAGAGATCTGAGATCATCTCCCAGTCATATGGAGGGACTGTGGTTATCAACAGGTAATGGAGGACCACCTCAAATGGCCTGGGATATAAAGATAGCTGTTTTATGGATCACACAGAAAGGGACCCACAAATCTCTGCATTTCCAAGTCCTGCACTGCCAAATAGAGGCATTGCAATCTCGTTACTGAACTGGCAAAACATTGCAATAAGCAATTACCCAACATTAAACGTTCAGGAAATATGTGGATTTCTGCTGCAATTTGAACACAGTGATAAGGAAAAATTGGGCAATGCAGAACTCTTGCCATATTATTATCTACTGATCTTATTTATTGCTAATATGATTTCTGCATTCATATACTATTGAGATTATTTGCATTTTTAAAGAAACAAAGCTTCAAAGTTACTTAAGTGGGAAAATGGATTTAGGTCCAGAAGCAGATTAAGCTGAGATAACATTAAACATATTCACATTCTCTAGAAGAGAAAAGAAGAATTACTGAATGAGATGCAGAGACTTTAATGATGATGGTTTAGAGCAGTTTGTTGGAATGAACTTAATCACAGCTTTCACCCTTTTCATATACAAGACTATAAAACTAAGAAGGGACAATGTACATTTCTCCATTTCTCTGTGCAGATCATTCAGCTTTTCCTGCTGCTGGGACTGCAGCCCAGACAAGGAGTTTTGGAGCAGAGACGGCAGCTGAGTGGTAACCACTTTGATTGCTCTGCCATTTCATCTGCTGCAACGTGCAAATAACAATGCTTAAAAACCAGGTTTGGTTTTTTTTCATGGAAACACTAATTTCTGAATAAAAAGCAAATAGAAAGCATATACGCTAGGAATGGATCCTCGGGCTTGGTTTTTTTTTGAGGACAAAGAAGCTGAAACAGCTAAAAGCAAGAACCTCCTTTAGAACTTTTGAAAAGTATATAAAATTTAAAACGAAAAATCAATGGCAGTGTCTTTAACCTGAACAGCAAGCCAAAACCTGAGCTTTGTCTAAAAAGCTGCTGTCTGATCTACTGATATAGATTCAGTTAATGCTCTTTTTAAAACACTAAGCATTAACTTTGAAGAGAATTCTAGTTTAATCTGACATGAAAAAGAAACATTTATGTTGTTCAGCTGACCACCTGTAGATTAAAGATGGGTTCTCTCCCAGCAAGGCCCCATTGAGTGCTGGAAAATACACAGAGTAGTGGTCAGGAGCAAGGCAGGGCCCAAACTAATTTTATGCTGGACTTTGTTTGTCTTCACAGCATTTCCTGAGACATATTTCTCTCCAAAGAAAACTGGCTAAAAATCCTCTGTTTTAGCACAGCATGTTAATGAAAATCCACATAGTAGGACATGGAATTTAAATGCAGTATCTCCAAGTAATCTTTTATCCTGAGAATATACAGGAGTTGCAAGATCAACATGCTAGATGACAGTCATCTACTCAGAGAATCCAGCTATTCTGGACCTATATTATTTTTCAAAAAACAAAAACCCGAATGCTGTCTAACCTGAACTGCACAGTTCAATATTTTGTACACAAAACTACTTCACATATTGACTTGTCATATTTTAGCTGATAAGCTTCCATGGAAGAACTTATTTCACAGTGTAAAAGCAGGATCCCCATTTTGCTTTCTTTTTTACTTTTATGACAATTTATATATGACCTAATCCAGAAGTCTACCAAAGAGCATCTCACTAATATCAACAGGTTTGGATATCAACCATGACAAAACCTTTGGGAAATTAATAAAGGAAAGGAAAATATAGGATTTATTATTATTATTTTGATTATTAAGAAAAAAATTGCTACAATATGAACAAAATGCAAAGACTCCACTATAAAAGATTACATATTAAGAAAAGGTCTTAAAAAGATCCTGTGAAAACAGACAGCTCAATTGTGAACTCTCAAGATACTCAAAAATAAAGGGTTTTTTTCATTTTATTTTCCATTTATTCATAGAGAGACTTCCATTTAAAAAGGCAAGACAAAGCAGCAAAGTCCAAGAACATGTCATTCTACTTTTATTAAACAACATCTACCCCCTCAGCGTGCTTGAACTTTGTCATAGCTACTGCTTCCTGTTGGCAAAGTGGGAATCAGCATGAATATTGTCAGTAAGCCTGAAAACAGGATTCATGGTTCACAACAATGTTCACTTGACAGTTACCTCATTTATAATGATCCAGTGACAGTCAAAAGCAACCAAATTAGTCTCCACGACCTGAAATAGAGAACAAACCAGCTATCAGTCAGCTTGCTTGTGAAAGCCAGAAAAAAAAATTTAAAGAGATGCTCTCTGCAAATGACAAAAACCAAAGCACAAACTCTCTAGAACTTTTGCTATTGAACTGAGGATAGAGAACTTTTAGCACCATTCTGCAGAAGCATTTGTGTTATTGTTTGACTTGCCAATTAAACTTGGAAAACACATTTCATTGCCAGCATCACAGGAAAGAATATGTTTCAGCTGACTGAGGAGAAATATGAAAACATTTTTGCCTTAGCACTGTGTGTTGAGAGGAAGCAACAGAGAGGAAGGCAGAAAATGACTATCCAGTAACTTTCGTCAGATTTCTCTATTTCCTAAGGCCTTTCCAGTGTATACCTACCCTGAAAGCCTCTGAATTAAAGAAAAACAAAACAAACCCAAACCAAACAAACCCAAACCAAAAGAACCCACACCACAAATGCTAGGGTTCATACAAGTGCAAAGAGCAGGTAGGAAAGGTTTCTCCTGAGAAAGAGCGCTGTCACAGGGATGATGAATTATAGCCTGTCTCAGGTTCCATGCACAGAGGGCCTCTCATCCTCCTCTCATACATCTTCTCCTTTCCCTGGTTGAAAATTTTTCCAGGCTCTGCCTTCATGCTCGACTGAACTTGTACTTCCTAACTCATCTTTCACTCAGTCCTTTCCCTCCTTGAATCCACTACACATTTGTGGCAAGTCACTTTTGAATCAACTTCGCAGTGCAAATGAAGAGCATAGACATACTCTTGTTCTGCTTTCATCAGGTAGGAAAGAAATCATCAACAAAAGGGAGGCCAGAAACAAACCCCAGAAAAGGCAGGACACCTTTAAATTTTTTTTGCTAAATGAAACTGAATTAGGATTAACATGCAAATAGTTTTAAACACAAATTATTTCCATTTTATTTGTACACTTACCGTGCTTATCTTGATTCCCAACTCAAAACTACTGAGCATTTAAAACTGTACTGAATACCCCCTTAAAAAAAACACGAAGGAAAATCCCCAAAGAAAAACAGAAACAAATCTTGGAACTGACAGTGTTTAAACGTTCAATTAGATGTCTAGTGCTGGGCTCTTATTACTTGGACCATTGGCTTTTAATGATGACCAACAGAAATAGCACTTGCCAAGGATGGTGGCAATTTACACTGTGCCATTTCCAAAGGAGAACAGTTTAACTGGCCACAAATCTTAACAGCATCAAAACACCTCACACTGATAACCCTCATTATTAATTCAAAGGCCATTAGAATTGGGGTCACTGCTTGTTTAGCAGAATGATAGGCAAGATTGGAAATTGTGATCTGGAGAGACTCGGGTGAGGGGAAAGCAAGAGCAGCGGTATATGAATGATTTCTTATTTGAAACTCTCATAGCACCAATCTGAAGTGAGGGAGACTGAAAGCCATAGCTACTAATGTGGTTTTGGAAAATTTCAGTGTCAACAGCAGTAGGAATCAGGGTCCTTACTTGAGGTGGAGTTCAGTACTTAACAAAAATGTGATATTTTGTTGTGCTGCTTTGACATTTTCTTGCATTCTCCACTGCAGGCATTCCCACAGCACTTGTAAAAGAACAGGATATACACTGAGTAACTGTGATAGGAGGCAGCAAACAGACTGAGCCAGGATGCTTGAACTGGAGCATGGCTGCTCCGATCAGACTGCTCATAACAAACCATTTGGAATACAAACACACCCAGGAACCTAAAAAGGGTCAAAAGAGGACAGAGTAGTAACAAAGTTCTCAATAGAGCATTTGCTCCTTGTATAAACTTCCAAAGCATAGAAAGTTTATCCCATTTACAACATAAGCTGTCATTTAAATTTTCCATAAAATAGAACAAATCAAAGTCTTGCTAAAGCAAGAACAATTCTGCTAGTCAATCTACATACTGTTCTGCTGAAAGCAAGCAGAATTAAATAAATAAAAAAAAAAAAAAGCAAAAAAGGCAGCACAGTTGACATGCTTTCTGATTTCTTGTCAGGTTCCTAGCAACCTTGTCCTTCCTAGCTTTTGGCTCTGGGATGTCCTTCCGGGAACGTCTGCCCTGCTGTAACTGCTCTGCTCAAGTTGAGGTCTCATAAGGTCCCTGTGGCTCCAAGGCAATCTGCCAGTGACACCCTCGAGTCAAGTCTCCCTGTGGTGGTAGGAAAATTACAGTAACTGTGTTTCACAAAGGGCTCCTAAGCTCTTTTTCTGCCTCCAAATGGCAGTCAACCAAAAATTCAGATGTAAGGAATCCATGAAATGAAAATTCACATTTTCTGCTGACTTTTTATTAATGTGTTACAAACAGGCCAGATAACTTTGTGCCTGAAGCTTCATCTGATCAGATTTTAATGCATTGTATCTCCCACTAAAACTTTTGTTTCAGTTCATTTAGTTTCATTAATAAATATTTGGTTTGGAGTACCTACTTCGGCCAGATTCTCAGATTTCAATCAGAGAATGTCTTTTCAATTGAATATCATCCTAAATGGCACTAGTTTTATTATGTAAAGCTCACAGACCACTTAAGCCAGTCACTGGAAGAGGCTGACTGGTCTCACAAGTCACTCGCATTATTTCAAACAGCTCAGGGTACCTGTGACAGATTTATTCACAATTTGCAAATAACAAGACAAAATCAACCCATTTTTCAGTTACAGTTGAAACTCCTCAGCAGCAAGACCATGTTTTATCCATTAAAGTTTATGCATTCATGAATCTACTTAATATTAAAAACATTTTCAAAATGCATATGTCAAATTGAAGATGAACTTGTAGCACACTCAGAGACACTCAAACTAATATATTCTAAGTTTAGATGGGCTGCAAATAGCCCCTGATTTCAAAACTCACTTTACCTTTCAGTCTGCTAGAAGCTGCTTTTTGGCATTTTCCTTAGCCCATCTACCCAAAGCTTGTTCTAGAATTTAAAAAGATGACTGATGATTCCCTGAGAAAGATTTTTAAGATAGATTTACATCTGAATTGAGACTCAACATTAGGCTGGGATTTCAAGGCCATGTTTTCATCCTTGGGTCATTCAGCCTTCTCTCTCACAAAAGAGCTGTTCATTTCAGCAGCACCAAAAAGCTGCATCTCAGTATCTCCCTTCCTAAAACCTCCTCTGCCAGCATGGCCTTTATTGTCCATTTGGTTGACTTTCAAGTTGGCAGTGCACACTCTGATTATGTTTGTAGGAATTGCAGGACACTTTAATGTTATCATCATAATTAATAATCTTCCCATATTTTTCAAATATTGTGCCTCATGTGTTTTTCAGTGTTGATGAATGTACAGGCACATCCACTGTTTTACAGAAAATAAATAAATGCAATGCTATGTACACCTTCAGTTTTCATGTTTGAGGGAAAAAAGTTGCTCAATCCTAAACTTTTCTTCAAATGCTAAGAGTAATCATATGCATAACCCTTACCACCAGAAGATCCTCTCCTTCAGCAGATATTAAGCACTAGTTTACAAGACCATAATAAATCAGTTTTAAAAACCCCAAAATGTCTCAAGTCAGCAGTAACACAACCTAGATCCAATTATTCATCAGTACAGCAGTCATTACTTGCACACAGCAGGCCTTTACAGCCATGACAGGATGTTCCGGGATGTCCTTGTCTATCTACTGCGTTTGCCATTCTCCTGACTTTAAAAAGCCATTGCATTTTCACTTCCAAGGGATGAGAACAAATAAGGCTGAAGTGAAAAAAAGCCAAAACCAGCATGGTTAAGAGTCTGCTTAAAACTGACCATAGCCTAAAAAGCACAAATAGCACAGCTTCAGCAGAAGTTTTTAAGGCATTTGTACAGCAGGTTTCTCTGCCCAATATGCTCAGAATGGTAAAGCAGGTATTTGTTATCTGAGTGATGATCTTTTTCTGGTTTAAATTTATATCTGCATGCATATCAAGTGAGCTGGCATGAACTTGTATTCCGTGCCAGGGAGAGATGAATGTAGAGAATAATGCTAGCAAGCACACAAGGGCAGCAATGAAAAAGAAATCTGAAATCCTGTATTTTAGGAGCAATAAAACAACTTGATTGGGGCGTGTAGGGGGCTGGGGATACAAGACCTCAAGAATTTGAATACAATGCAAGTTTCAGATTCATCACTGGCTCTGCTGGCTCTGTGACAGGAAGCAGCACTGCTCCCTCCCCAAAGGTAAGGGACAGATTGGAAATTTCCATACAAGACAGAAGGCAGGTGAACCTATTGCCTATGCAGCTCACCTCTTAAGCTAAAACTGAGAAAAAATAGAGTGTGCATTCATAATGAGGGCTGAACACAAAAATTCTACACAGATATTAAATGGAGGAAAGTTGGCACTTTCCAAAACAAAGAAAACCGTGTACCTATTTGACAAATTCTCATTTCACTCGTGCTCTCGGGGAAACCATACAAGCTGTGGGTTAATAAACACACAAAGCTATAGGTCAATGTATAAAGTCCTCTGAAGCTAAGCAGAGCTGCTAGCTGGGAGAGCATTAGGAGACAGTACCATATCTCCCTACCCTGTTCTTAATGCTCCTTTAGGCATTCAAGCCACCTTTGGAGGTAAGACACTGAAATGATCTTTGGTTTAACCCAAGACAGCTGCCTTTGAGCTTCTAAATATAAGTTGTTTTCTTAACTGTGCTGAATGGGACTACCAGTAGCTAAAGGAAGAAGAATTTATTAATTCTGTACTGACTGTTCTGCAGTTCAGACTGTATTTATTTACTAAAAGTGGAAATATTTGAAATAATCACCCCAAAAAAGGCATTTTGAGCCTTTAAGGTGCCATCTCTGCTATGCCATTGAGTACCTCCATCATGCAGGAACATTTGTAAGCAGAACTCCAGGCTGAACTGGGGACCTGTGTTTGAGTATAATGCCCATAGTCACTGATCCTGTCCTGTCTCAGACAACTAAATCTGTGTCAGAGAACGAGCAGAGGACAGCCTATTAACCAGCTCCTTCAGAAAACTACTTTTCTGAATTCAGCATTTTTTCATCTACAGGCTGTTAGTATTCAATTATTTATAATGCCATGTCACATAATTCTCCATTATGAAGATTCAAAGCAGCAAGTTACCAGGCCACTTCTGAAATAGACCTTACGAAATTGTGGAAAAACTGAAAAAGAAAATCACTATCTACTCACTAAGCCTTTTCTTAGACACAGAGAGTTCACACTCGAGCATTTGAAAACATTGTCGTTAGTTGCATAAATTCTGCAGCAAAGGATACAACCTGTCAAGTATGCAGTGCCATTCATGCACAGTCACAGAAATCCTTGGCAATAGATACAAAAGATCATTCTCAACATCTTTGTAACTTTAGAAATGTGTTCATGTCAAACTCCAGCAGTTCTCCTAACACCCTATTAAAATAAATCAAACTTATGCTTCATGAGGAAGGTGTTCCACTTAGTGAAACACGGGTGCTATTGAACTGATGAGCACGAACATGGATGAAACAGAAACTAATTTTCTTTTTCTAAAGAATTCAACTACACACTGAGGGAGATTCAGCAGAGAGCACAAAAACGCTGCCAAGATGACAAGTGATGAGCAAGGACAAATCATCTGTCATTGGCAGTAACTCCAGAACTTCTGAATCTCTGGAAGAGCTTGACAATTTATCATAACTATTTCTATTGTCCACACTCAAACCTTCAAATGGTCTAAATGCCAGGCAATCTAAAGCAAATAAAGCAGTTGTAGTGCCAGCTTTTCTCATGTGCAGTAGTAAGTAAGAAAGACAAAAGGCTTTATGACAAAAAAACCCAAGTCATTTAATGGAAAATGAAATCAGAAATTATTTACATTACTTCTTTCTTATAGATATGGGCCCACAAGTGTGGGCAAAAACTGCAAGACACAGATCATAACCTTTACAAAGCAAACACAGGAACACCATTCTGGATTTTCAAAATTCAGCTCCACACATATGGTACTACTCAAACAAGCCTTGCAAAACACCGAAGCAAGCAATAATGCTGCATGTAAGAAAAGATCTTTACAGGATCAGGCCATCTCAAGTGTCTCCTGTTTGAAACACAGAAGAGAACTCTGGGGCTCCTGTTTTACCTGTGCTACAGCTGGGACCCGGTCTGAGACAAGGCACCCAGAAGCCATGGCTCCTTCCTCAAAATGTTGAAGGGAAATGTCTCAAACTAGAGTTTGCCTTCTTGTTCATTTTCTGTTCCACCACAAGCTTCAGTATTGACTGTGAATCTTTTTCTGCTGGACCACCACAGAGCAAACCACACTTTCCATTTGATTTTTTTCACAAAAGCCAACAGATGTCATTGCATAGCCCATAGCTCTGGGAACGGCTGATATTGGAATAATTTAGCAGGTTATTTAGAAAGGCAGTTTCCCAAAAGTTGAGCTGGGACACCAACTTCCTGTTGACCTTTCCTAAAATGATCTGCCTATGAGTTTTTGCAATCTGAACTGCACTCTTCCATCTGGAAGTTGAATAAAACACTTTCATCCAGTATCACTAGATTTGCTGTCCATGTCTTTTCATAGACCAGCCTCTTGGAGTCACCACTGCTATTTTAAAGGTGAACATATCTTAACCTAATTTTGTCCCCCAGGGGCACAGCAATTTGCTGATCATTAAGATATGACAAAAAAACAGGCTTCCAGTACACACATGTGAGACAGGAAGCCACTCCAATTCAACCCTTCTCCTTTCCTCTCTCCAAGAAAAGGACAACCGAACAAAAACAAACAACCAGTTAAACAGAAGAAGTCAGAGGCCATTTCTTAACATGATGTTTAACTAAAGAGATGTAATTGGACTAGTTTGAGCACCCAGAGCAGTCTCCAATAGTCCAGATGGCTCCTCAAGGACTGATATTTAAGTTAAAGACTTAAATATCTAAGAAAGTTAAGTAATCAACTGAAGACCACCTGAACTGAAATTCAGAAAGGTAAAAACATGGGGTTTTACTATTTAGTATGTTGTACTACATTAAACACCACAGGACTTGTTCATGGAGATACTCAGGTAGGTTTTTTTGTTTATTTTTACTTGTCTTCCTTCTAGCTCCTAGTTCATCAAACCACCACCATTTTATCAGGCTATCTGCACCATTTCTTCCTGCAGGTGCCACAGCCAAGTTCTTTCTGTGTCTCCACTCTTAGCCTTTGAGCTTCTCAGTAGGGAAATCAGTTGTTGTTTTATAAAGCTCATTCTTACACACCAGAAACTAAAGCTCATAAAAATCTCTCTTCAGCAAAGGCAATACTTTAGTAATTTAATTTTAATCTCTACCCATTTCTACTCTTGAGAGAGGGAAAACACCAAACCATACATGGCAATACTTAGTTTTATTCTTCTCGCAACCACCTCCTTCTGGGATTCTTTCCCCTGACATTCCTTCGAAGAAAAAAAAAAACAAAAAAAACCCAAACAAAAACCCCAAGTTGGGTGAAACCTGACATTTACCAAGGATTAGAAAGCAAGCTTCTACAGCATTTTAGGGAGGCAGGTGGAAACTGTCTTCTAGTCTCCTCCTAAGGATGGGTGATAGGGCTGACTTGGCTTCATTTGCTTCTCTCTAAAAGAAAATGCATTTCTTTTGAAAAGAAATAAATAGTTGAAGCACTTGATCAGTTTTCCATTTTTTCAGATTTATTTCAAAATATGATACTTTTAAACTAAAAGTGTGGGGTTCCTCCACTGAATAATTAGTTTTATATTGACTTGGCTTGCCATCATAACTACATCTGAAATGAGTCAAGCTTCAGGGAGCACTTTGGATCTTCTGTCCTAAGATTTTAAGAGATGGAAGCTGTTAAAGTACAGAAATCAGCCCCATACTAAAGAAAAGAAAACAGTTAAATATTCAATAAAAGTAAATAAAAAAGGCATTAATACTTCAGTGAGTTTGACCACAAGCTTGTACTGAGAGCACAAAACACATTAGGTCTAGTAGAAATGGCCTTTTTAAAACGATGCATTTCCTTAATCACTGAGAAAAGCCCATAATGTGTAGGTGTCTAAATCCATGCATTTCCTGATGTCAGCCTGTAGACTGTAGGTTTAAAATAAAATAACTATAAGCAATTTATGTATTTTTCCTTTCAAGGATTATTTTATTCTTATAGTTGGTTTTCTTACTTCCAAATTTATGCTTTGATTTATATTCCTATTATCCTTCTGAAAAGTGTTTGTAATATCCACTCTGGAAAAAAAATGCCCCCAAACCAACCACCACAGATTTTTTTTCACAAGTTCTGAAACTACTTGACTTTAGCTCAGATCCATGAGCACATGCTGCAACCTGCACTGCAAGACAGTTGGAAGAAAGCAGAATAATAGCATTCTTAATGAACAATAATAGAAACTATTTATTTAAAAGTAAAATGTGACTCAAAGCATCATGGAAATGCAGAAATTCAGATTCATTACTATTGAGTGGTTGCCTGTACCTTTTTTGTTATGAACTAGATTTTGTTTATGGTGATAGTACGAATCTGAACCCTGAACATCTCTTGTTCTTTATCTGTTACTTTTTTTTATTCTTTTAAGCTGAATTCTATTTGGAAATTGAAGCAGAAAACTTGAGTATTTGAGTTGGAGGGGAATTTTGAATCAAAGTGGTTGCCATAACCTTTGAAGGTGAAGAACCAAACACAAGAAGCCTAAACCTAAACTGGAGTATCAAAAATTGCTTGTCATTATGGATTAAGAGCTAGTGTCAGCGATTTCTCCCAGCTGTGGTGCTTGTTTTAAACACCTCACCATCACCTACATGCAGGGATATTCAGGAGCTACCCTTTGAGTGAACTCACTCAAGATTGAAGGCTGTTGACAGGTCCTCCAAAAGACGAAAATTAATTGTCTTGCTGATTTTCATGCCTTTGCAACCACCTTCACTAAGGCCAGAATCTCTCCACAAAGTCAGGGATTAATGAAGCTTTGTTGTAGATTTACACTTGCTCCATCTGCACATGGAAATTACTTTTCTAAGCAGAATAAAAGGTTCAGTTCCTAATTTTAACCTGTCGCAGACTCTATAGGCAGCATCTGATTTATTCCAAGCTTTATTAATATGAAGAAAGCTTTCAAATTGTTAATGTGATGTGAGAAGTTCAGACAAACAGTCATTAATTCTATGCTTTAACTTGTAGAGGGAAAAGGAATGCCAGTTTGACAGTGGATCTTTCTTAATGTCAGCCTTAAGCAGTTAGGCTGCAAGTGAAGAGAGCTTTGGTGGCTACAAAAAAATACAGATGATAAAATGGCATCTGTCATAATTTTAATGTATGTTCCTTTGTTAGCTCACATAAAAATCTGCAAATTCTTATTTACTTCCTCTTTGAACATATACATGGTGTTTCCAATTGAGAATCGTGATTAACCAAAGTTACCACTTTAGTAAGGCAATGAACAGTTAGGACTGAAGAAAAACACACTAGTGAGGCAAAAGATTCCTTCCCAGTATGCCTTACTGCTGCACTGCACTCAGTAAAAGGAAAACTGATTCAAATAAAACTTGTAAAGGAATCATGTCCTATTTTAAATAACCTTTCCCTTCTCATCTATACTTGATTTTATACTTCAGTACTTCTATAGATTGTAGTACAGTTACTCTTTCTTTACACCAGCTTAAAGTAAAAGACTTAGGATGCAATTAGGATGGAAAGCACTGCTAGAAAGAGGGTGAAGAATATGTGCTTTGAGGAAAAACTTGAGGTCTTGAAGTGGAGAACAGCAATAGCAGAATAGGGTGCCTGATTCAGAGGGCTGTTTGGTTGTGTGAACAAATACTTTCAGACTGCTATTGCTTAGAGGCATGCAAACAGAAAAACCAAAGACATAACACCAGTTTTCTTAATAGCAGCCATTTTCCATAAAAAAGCTTCCTGTCCAGCCCACATACCAGCAATCCAAATTAATAAAGCTAAAAATATGGATTAAAGTTAAACTACTCAATTTGGCCCATTCTTGTTGATTTTTTAAATTAATATTAAAAAATGTTAGTGCTGTTGTTTTTAAAGTTTTGAAAGAATTTCACAAACTATTAAACATACAGATTGAATTTAAATCTTCAAACTGAAAATACAAGGCTTAGTTCACTTTTTCCTCTTTTTTCTCCCCAAGAATAGCACATGAATATTTTAGGGCCAGGCCCTCTGAATTGCTCAGCATCCAGAAGTTACTCAGATTTTCCTGAGCAGGGGCTGCAGGATGCTGAGTGCCTTTGAAAACTTGCCCATTCCATTCAGTTTTTTAAATATGAGTGCCTTGGAAATCCAGCCCTGATTGTTGGCAGCGTGTTGTTTATTTTATTAGTGATATGGAAATGTGGTTTCAACTCCTTTTGCATCTGCTAGTAAACTTAAGATTTAGTCTGACTGCATATCAGGGAAAATGTTAAACTTCATACACTACAAAACAGAACAGTGTTGCTCTTTTTTCTTTGCTGTCTGCCTTAAAAGCAATTTTGCCAAGCATCAGACTGGCATTACTGAAATAGAAAGTATTTCATTTTCCTATCACAGGCATTATTAACAGAGTTCACTGTTCAAGTGACAAAATATCGCTAAAGCCATCAGCTCTTTTTGCTCTTCAGCTTCACAGTGGTGCCTCTCCTGTCATTTCACATATCTGTAAAGAACAACAGTGGCAGAAGTTCAAGTGAGATAGCCCCCATTTCTGACTTGCACATAAACTTAGCATTCAGCTCCTCTCCAGGCATACAGGCTGAAAGCATTTTTTTCTGGTAATAGGAGTTCAAGAATCAGGAGCAGTTTAATAGAGTTCTAACTGGCTGCAAGCTTCAAGATCCTTATGAAAAACATCCTCTCAAAAACACACGTACAAAGACAAAATCTGTTCTAAACATATTGAAGACATTCTGGCCACCAAATTGCGAAGCCCGGTGGCCATTTTTGCTTCTGTGCTTCACAAGAGATGAACAAAATGGATCATTCTTACTAAAGGTGCAAAGGCATTGCAAGCCCAGGAAATCTGCACAAGGACTCGCTGAGACTTACAGAAGGCATGGATCAAAACAGCAGCCTTTTCTCATAATGGCTCCAAATTTTCCTAATAAAGTACCTCTAAATTTTGGAAAATTTGGCTATTACTTCTGAAAGTAGTTCAGCCAGTCAAGTACATGAACCTAGGCCATAATTTAAAGATTTTTAATATTATCATAGAATTTTTTTTGGTAAGCAATGTCTGTCCTAACGTCAACCATGCAACACAGTTCAGATTCATCTTTTCAACAAAAACCTGCTGGCCAGATACTTGTTTGCTAACCTTCAATCTGAAATCTTTCATATAAGTCACTGAAGGTTAGTAAAAAAGTAAATTCAAGGTAAATAGGAAGTACTCTCTGTATTACCACAATTCTCTAGCTGCTAATGGTTAAACTAATAGAAATACGACAGCTCAGCAGAAACTGATACAGTTTAAATTATATTCCAGCTCTAGAAAGAAAGAAAATCTATCTTTTTCATCATTGTTTGACACTGGTTTAAAAGCTAGTTCCACACAGTAATTGCATCTGGATCCAAAGAGTCCAAGCAGCACCTATCTCACAGACACCGGAGATACAAACATGCCAAAATTACAGGCTCAAGCACACCTGAAACATAACTGCAGCTGGGACTTTGGATCAGCTCTACACTGGGACAGATACTAACAGACTGAAAAGTACTTTATCAGTGAAAGAATAGCACAGGAAGCCAATATGTGTTCAATTACAAAAAAAGATAAAACTTTCTAGCCATCAAGTATGATTATTCTAAACAACTTCTGTTTTTTTATCAGAAACAAAACACAGAGGAATTGCAGGAGAGGCAAATTGCAATCATAAAAAACCAGAAAACTAGAAGCATTTAACACTCACAGTGTAATTTGAGCCATTCTGTGTAGTTCTTTAATAATTTATAGGGATTAAGTTGCCGAGAATTGTTTCTCAAATTTTCATTGTGGAACAGTTGCCCATTTCTTTTGGCTTTCTGAACAAAGAGGCTTAAATTAGATCCTTGCTATTATCTTTTTAAAATAAATTGGAAAGCTTTGATGGAGAAAAGTAAAAAGACTGGAAGAACTTTAAGAGGATTTGCTCATTCCAGAATGAAAAGGAAAAATAGAATGCATTTTATTAAAAATACAATTAGTTCTGCATTTTAAGTTTGTGAAAGCAACTATAGCCTTAATGAAATGAGCTATATAGAAAAATAAGGCCTTTTGAACTTTTATAAAAAGAAGTATTGAAGACCATGAAGACTAAGCCCATACTGCAACTTTTTTTTTAACGGAAAACAAGCTAAACCCATAATTGTAATTGCCTTGTTTTGTAGTTTAAACAGATAAACAGCAGTAACTTGACTCATACTTATGGTAACAATCCCTCTAAATTTGATGTGATTACTCAGCTGATGAAATTACTCATGTGAGGAAAATAAGTCATATGTATAAGAGATTACTGGCACAGGTACCTCAATATAAATTATGAAAGACACATTACATAGTGTCATAAATTTTCTAGCAACACATTCCTTTTTCCCACAGGTGCTGCCAAACAGCTTTTTACCTTTAAGCACTGCATTTTTGTAGCATTCTTTCAATCATCTTTTTGACTAACCTGAACCAGAACAGTGATATATCTCTCCTATTCTGACTATTAATATTATGGGCACATGGTCTCTGCTTTTTGACGGTGATAGAAGCAAACTGACAGAACCAATATCCAGACAATCCTTGAAATGATACATGAGCTTTACACAAGGATGATCAACAAGATAGAGCACTGTTCTCTCCAGACTGATTGATAGGAAAAACAAGCCGGCTATAAGGCTGTATTTTCAGCTGGAAGCAAGTACATCAGAAGTCCTCTGTGGGCCTCCATATATACAGAGTACAAAGCTTATCCAGACAGAAGAATAAAAATAAATATAAAGGAAGAAAGGCAAAAATACAAAGGGTTATAACAATACAGGAAGGTAGTTTTTTGCTCTATTATGCAGCAGAGAGGAGAAATACACACCTGTCATGAAGACCTTAGCAAAATTCTGAATTATAAATTCATAATTATGGTCCATTCACAGTCCAACTGAATCCCAATTTACCTGAGACAGACAGGCTGGCACAGCTCAGTAGAGCTGTGTCAAACGCCAGGCAATTTCCTGAGCCATTTCCAAAGCTAAGTTAAGGACAGGAAGGGGTAAAGCCTGTCCCATATACCCCAGTCAGGAACCTCACACCTGTGAGCAAGAAGGGAACCTGATTGCTGCACAGTGCCATGCAATTAAACACAACTGCTTAGACACTGCTAAATACCTGCACCTGACTGCATTTCCACAGCTGCTTTTAGATCCATGCACTCCCTCTGTACTTCATATGTGGCACTGCCTCCTCTGGGGATGGGTACTTACATCCTTGTCAGCCCCAGATCTCTGCCTGGAGTCACCAAGTTTTCTCGTCTGCCAATGCCTCGTTTGATCTCCATCCTCAAAGCACCATCAGGATGAGGAAAAAAATTTCAGAGGCAGAGCAGAAATGCACCAGCAGAGCCCTTGGTGGATACTTAACTGCTTTTCCTGAGTATTCCTCTCCTATGTTTTTTCAATCTTGCTTGTTGCTGGCCCCTTCCTAAGTAAAAGACCATCTGGCTGGCACAGCAAGAGTAGTTAGGGATGTTGTGATGCATTTTATCCCACTTCTTGCCACTTAGGTAGGCAGTGCCTCTGCCTCACATCTTTTCATGGCGCTACTTATGTGCACACTAAGAATTTTGTCTAGAGGAATCAAGATAATTATTTAAAAAATGTAAAGAAGATAAAAAATGCAAAGGAAAATCTCATCAGCCATCAACCAGAAATTCAGAGAAGGGAAAGGAAGAGACAGGAAGGGACTTCTATAGTTTTGTGTTAATGTTCATGAGAAACAGATATGAATTAAAGCTCAGTGTGAGAGATGAGCTCTAAGGAATCGTGAGAAATTCATGTTCAAATAATTTTCTGCACTGGCATCCTGCAAACATATTAAAAACCTTCATAACTGCAGTGTCTGATGCTTGCAACATAGGCTACAAAATACAGCTCTCTGAAAACTAAACTAAATGAGCTTATTTTCCTTGCCCCACCACACACAGTTTGTGCATTCATATATGCATGCACCACAAATTTATTCCTGTACGTTTTGTCTACCATGCCTTATCCTATACACTGTCAGCTTCTCCTGAGAGATCAGGGATCTATCTCTGTACATGTGAAAACATCCTCTGCATGAGTTATAATCCAGCCCTTAAATTTATTTCCCACACCAGGCATTTTACAGGATCTTGCAAAAGAGAAAATTTTCTTTGTAAACATAATAGAAAATTTATTCTACTGAAGAAGATTCTAACTTTGATCCATGACCCTCTGCACACAATATCCTGTCTCCAAAATGGAAGAGAGGTCATCAAAACTGCTTAATGTGTATCTTTTTCACTCTCCCCTGGGCAAAAGAAGATAAAAGCAGAGCAATACCATGTTTCTGTCAAAATGTGATTCTTCCTGGATGTATGTTACAATAGCTTATGGATGGCTTTTTTTTTTTTTTGAACATTGATGGCAATAAAAGACATTTTTATCACTACAGTTCTGTACTTGTATGATGTCTGGCACATGACTGAGCAATACCTGAACCAAATGGGGTACCTTCTCTAGCAAGAAGATATTACTCTTTTTATGATTAAAAATCTACATTTTAAAGAAATTACTATAATTTTGCCTTTAATTTGAGAAAAAATGCAACAAAAAACCTTAGAATTAAATACACAGTACAGTATCTCCCAACCCCAAAACCAAGTTTGATCTGAGAATAGCCATGATTAGAGATGTCATGGCAAGAACTCCTGCTTTGGTTCAGTTTGAGATGGGATACATGGAAAAGAAAGAAAACTCATACTCCTTCACCCGTTAAATTAAAATAAGTGCTGTCATCTTGGAGTATTTCATGTTCTAAGCACAAAACCTCTTTTTGGATGTAGCAGGCTTTTCATGACATTCCATTTGTAGTATTCCCTCAGATACACACCAAGGCTCCCCACAGGTGTGTTTCACTTGTTCAAAGGGCATTTAAAGCACAAATGCTTTTGGCATCACCCAGTTGGAAAAAAAAAGCCTCCTCTGGAGATCTCAGCTTTGTTCAACCTGTGGATGCATGCTTCTTGTTTTTTGGCAAATGCATCAGGCAGATGAAGGCACTGAAAAGCCAAATCAAACCTGTAAGCTGAAGTATCTACAAGTAAGAATTTTGTGATCACATTTTGTAATGCTCTTCCTCCGGTCCTAGGGAGAAGCGGAAAACACAGGAAGATGTCAACACCATAAATGGGAAAGAGGAAGGAAGCTGTATGGTTCTACCTTCCTTTCCAGGAGTATGCAATATTGAAAGGTACAATTATGAAATGTGCTCCAACAGTCACATGGAATATAATGTAACAGGAAATTTTTAAAATAACTTTTAATGCAGTTTTATCCTCAATTGGCTTCTGGTCCTAGATCCAGTCCAGCTTGTGCAGCTGAGCTGGTTGGGTGCATGTGAGCACTTAAGCAGCATTTGAACCTTATTAATGGTGACTGAACACTGAGGCCTCTTTACATGAGAGCAAGTTTTGTTCTTAGAATTCACCTACAAAAGCACTAAAGCAGATAATGAAGTGACCAATATTGATGCAATTGTAGCGCATTTTTCTTCACTTTAATCTGAAAAGCTTCCTTTATAACCTCAAGCACATTAATTAGCTCTAATTTTGCCATCTCTGCCTGTATAAGCATGCAGGAAACCTGAAGAAAGCCGTAAGGAAAAGGACAAGGAGGAAAATGACCACAGAGTCACCAAGCTGCCTCTGGATTACATGGACACACTAATGAGACCAAGAGCTGTTTGTATGAGCACGGTTGAAGTATCGTTATTCAGTATCTGTAGCAAGTGCCACAAACTACACGGATATGAAATAATACATCCAAAAATTTATCTGCTTTTAGAAATGTGACCTATAAAATGAAGCAAAAAGGACATCTTCCTAAAGGGAAGGAAATGACAGGAAAATTCTGTGGATATTGAATCGCAGAGCACTGAGACTCAGACAACAAAAGACCTCAGAGAGAGAAGAATTTGCAGTTTACAGCTACCTGGCTTCTTTTTGCATTGTGTTTCAATCTCACTAAGGGAACACAAATCTTTTTAGTCTGCACTTTCTTTTTCAAACCCCTGCCTTCCTCTTTCCTCAAAATGATGATATAAATACAATAGAAAAAGGATACATGGCCATATTAAATTTGGTTCCGAATTACATCCTTTATAAAGATGATTTTATGAAGCTTTTATTTACACTAAAGCAAAAAAAGTTGTTTCCATGACAGCACAAAAAAAAAAACTAGTGAAAGGAGTTTATGTGTATTTTTATGACAGTGTCCAAAACTTAGAAGTGAAGGATCTATGTTGGCTAGTGAAATAATGAAGTCAATATAAACTGATTTAACTTTTGTCCTTAAATAATTCAGAAGACTGCTGTGTAATATTCATTTAATCATTACCACAGGACTATGCTGTAAAATAGGTCCAATAAACTAATGTTTCCCTATCTGAACTTCTGCTCCCCCCAAAAAGAGCTAAGTTAGCAGCCCTTTCCCAGTTTATACTTATTGGTCTTTGACACCTAGCTTTTTTGTTAAAATGAGTTAAGATTTTATTTTTTTATTTTTTATTTAATATTTTCAAAATTAGATGAAAGAGAATACTTCCCTTAAAGCTGTATTTGCTTCCTCAATCCTAAAGGTAGAAACAAAGTTTTATCTACAGCCTCAGGACCTCTGGTTCCACTTTCACTGCAGTGAAAGCTGTTTTAAGCCAACTGCTGTTATTTGTCAGACCTCTCACTTCATTTCCAGAATAATAGGATGATATTCGGGATTTATTAGGACAGAAGCACAACTTACTCATGGGAAAGAAGCAAGTGTCTCTGAAAGAATGATGCGGAGATACTTAAAAAGACTGCTTCAAAGTAATCTTATAAACAATAGTTTCAGTGAGAAGGCCTCTTGTCTACCCTTGTTTTGGTGACAGGGATATTTTCCCATTCTGAGAAACTCACTTTGTGTTAGTGCATCTTTTCTTCCTAGATGAATATTAATGCAGTTGACTAAGGACAGAGGGGACTACAAGGAATTAATTTCTTAAAGTGTCTCTAGCTCTGTAATTAAGGCAGGTAAAACATGTAACAAACACTGACAAAGGAAAGTGAGACTCTACTGAGCTAATTTTAAATAAATAAATAAAGAAAGAAAGAAAGACAGACAAAACAGTCCCTGGCATACACACCCCCACGTGACCCTGTCTCATTTTATTAGGTTTTTGCTTTTTCACACTTTATCCAGTTTCATGTAGAAGGCACTAGATTCCTGTGGTCCAATGCCCGAAGACAAATGGTGGCACAACATCATCCCACCCCACCTTCCCATAAAAAAATCATTAAAACCATGAAAACTTATTATTATATGTAAATCAGATCACCTGTAAGAGCTACAGTGAAAAAGGCAGCTTTCTTATAGTTACCAAAATTAGCTTGAAGTTAAGACCCCAGATCGAAGATGATATTCCCTGTGAACCACTTCTCAATAAGGGCTGAAGCTGGATGTGAACTTTGAATTCAATAAGCAAACCCTCTGACTCATGGATTGTGGGAAGTCACACATCACAGACCACAACAGCATCAATACACCAGCTCAAATCTTGTAAAATAAATCAAGATTTCACCTTCTCCTTCTGAGGATGTTAATTACTGATGGAACATGGCTTGGGAGACACAAGGAGAGAAGAGGTTTGGGCACAAGATGCTTTAAGACCTGATTTACTTGAAGTTATTCCATCTTTCCTGTTCAATCAGTTCCCTGTGCTAAACAAAATCCTTGGGGCGAAGCATTTACAGTTAATAATGGAACCGATATTATCTGTCTTGCTTTCAAATTAGCAGTTTATCATAGTGACAAATTATTCCCCCCCACACTTTTTTTTTCCCCAGCATATTAGCACATCAACCACAGTGGCTGGCCTCATTTCACTCCCATTATTAAGGCAGATCTTCCTTTTAATTTATGCAAGGTATGCAATTTTACAACCAGATCTAAAACTCTGCTATGAATAACTTACTGAGGAAATTTTACATTTCAAATACAAAATGAGCTATAGCCATAAATGTAACCAAGACCAAGCCACTGTACATAGTACTGGTGAGAAAACCATTACCTCTTTGGATAGTAAGTTTTTTTTTATTTACTTCTTTCTCAGTTACTACTTTCATACAACACTAATGAGTCCAATAAACAGCCAATCAACATTTCTTCTAATAAAATATTTCTTTATGATTCTTTTCAATGACTCCTTCCCTTCAAAATCTATAGTGATCATTATTCATGGGAAAAAAATAAAATCATTAAAGCAAAAATATCAGGCTACAGAGAAGTACCTAAGATAGTCCAACTAAATATTAATGAACATATTAATGATATTTACGTTTGCTGACACAAGTATGTGATTATGTTGTCAGAACCTGCTCATAGGCAGTATGTGCAATGGTTCTGCAAAACTATGTTTAAAGAAGTGCTTGTTTTACAACTAAAGTATTATGTTTCTGGGTAATATAGAGAAACTGACCTCTTTCCAGCATAAATCATAACTATTTAATCTTAAATTTGTAGCTGAATGCTTGTGAAGAAAACTCTTCAGCTACAGGGGAAAAAAGCAGCCCTTTCCCTCTCAGCTAGCCTAAACAAAATCAAATATGAAGACACAGAAAAGAGGAAATGGAGCAACAGCTGCTAAGAAAGCAAGATATGAGACACCTGTGACACTGACCAACTAAAAAGGCGGAGGACCAGCTTCCACCTTTATTATCTACTCCCAAAAAATGTTTGTTAATAAATGACAATATTGTTAGGTAGGCCATGGTGACACATATTTCTATGTTTATGGAGATGATTTCTAACTGCTAGAGGCCTTTAATCACTGCAGGGATGCTCTCCCTCCACCTCAGAGCTGATGTTAGAAACAGACTGGCAAGCAGGGAAAGCTCAACAGAGGAGATGAGCATAATTGTGTGGCACTTCAAAGATGCCCCTTGTACCTTCCAACCTCTGCTCTTTTCCTTACTATTTTCTATTAGTTTCCCTTGCTGTGCTTTTCCTGAACTCCAGCTCAGCATAAAATCTCATTACCAAAATGTCAAGGCAATAACAGTATCTTTAGCTTTCTTCTTCAATTTTTTTCCCCCCAAAATATATACACACAGAAAATGTTATTATAGCTTTATTGTTTTAGGCAATTAATAGCTCCAGTTCAGGGTAGGAACCAATTATGCCCATATTCTATAATGCATTCTGGAGAGCTCAGAGTCCATATTAACACACAATCTGTATTACCAGTTCTATATCAAACATAGTTGGAATTCAGTGGAGAAACATTTGAAAGAATGGAATGGCTACTGTGAGGTTAGCTAAAAATCCTAAACCTTATCTAAATAATAGCAGGTACAATTCAAATGCTTAAATGTAAGTTTATTTGCTGGACTAGACAATTATGAAAACTGATTCGTTGTTACTTGATTTAGACATTCAACACAGCTTGCATGTAACAAGTTGTCTTTTTTTTTTTTTTCTCTCCTGAAGAATGGACATTTCCTGTGGTCAGTGGAAGGTTCTTGATAATTTCTCACTCAAACACACGTCCTGCTACTACCTGACAATTATGAAATGTGGAGGATCCCACCTGGCTCCTCTGTCACAGTAACACCACCTGCCCATGAACCCACCCTGTTCCCCTGTGAGAGAGACCCTCCTACAGTGCCTTCCCCACCCTGCTTTGCTGAACAGGCATGAAAACTGATTCAGGTTTGAAATGAACACAGAACCCTTCGTGTGCAATTTCTAAGCACTCATTCCTTGTTGTTGCAGTGGATTTTTGCACCATTTCCCTACACAAGAGGTGCTTGCAGAGACTACATTGGTCAGGAGTAAATGAAAGAGCAGACAAGCCCAATATATACACATTTCTCTATATAGATCTACACCATGTACAAAGTCATATCAACTTCTACTGTTTCATGAACCCATAGCACTATGAGAAGTGAAGTAAATCAAAAGCAGGAATCCAGCAATAGGTAAGCCTGTCCATACGGAATAAGTGAGAGTTTCCTCGTGTATTTCTCTATACCACAGCTTTTAGAGCTGAAACAAGAACCGGAATACAACCAATTTTTGTGATCATTAGTCAGCTGTCCAGATATCAGGAATGAAACCTTTAAAGATATAGATTATTTTCTCCCATTCTTTTTTTTCAAGTGGTATGTCCCTAAATTCCCTTCAAAACAGGTTGCCTCACTAAGTACAAGGAACTTGCTTACAAATCTGCTTTGAAATACAGACACACCTTTGTTAGTTGAGCATCTCTGCTGCTTGGTGAACAAAGACAAAATCCCCAAACCAAGGACAAATTGTTAATGAGGAGCAGCAGTCCTGTTTTTCTGGCTTGCTTTACATGCTGTAGACAGCAGGCAAGTCCCTTCACACTTTAAAAATGACAGAACAAGCGCTACCTCTCAGAGTAAGGAAAAGAGCCAGAACACCAAATCTGTCATTCCCCATTAAAAAAAAAAAAAACCAATTAAGTAAATGAATCAGGATTAAATCTGAAGAACTAAAATTTTTCTTTTAAGACAAACTTGCCACGTTGAAATTGAAACACTGTTCTGTGCCAGGCTACCGACCTGCAAGTCCTCTAAGCAGTCTGAGTCGGCACCACCACACCCAACTCCAAATATCAGTGTCAAAAACACTGGTCTTGAAGGTGGAGCCAGCAGTACCGTAATGAGGAAAAAGAACAAAGTTCCCTGCTAATCCATCTGTCCTCTCAAACCTGTGGTTTCTTTTTCTTCACCTGCAGAAAAGGAACCATTCCTGGTCCTCCAAAGCAAAATCCCTGGTGCGTGGCTCTATTCCCTCTGTGGGCTGTGACACTCTCTTGAGAGGGCAAGGGGGAATGAAGTGACCAAGACCTGCAGACTCGACTGCCTGCTCTCAGCACTGTCTGTATTTTCCAAGAATCAAGTGTTGAATCAATTTTCTTATGCAAAATGACAGCCGAGCAGCTGAGCATCTCCTTTCTCTTCACTGAGTTAATAGCATCAGACACACGAGCCACTGCAGAGCATAGCCTGCTTGGTGACTGATTTCAGTCTCTTGCTTTGGACATTACTTGTGTTTTTAAGTTTAAAAGGCTGTCATGGGGCAGAGACTATGCCATTCTTTGCATTTTGAGAAAACCTGAAGTTGGCAGTAAGTTAAGTGCAAGGACAGAATGTTGTAAACCACCTGTTGTCAAAAGCCTCACCATAACAATAACTTCTTCTGTTTAAAAAAACCCAAACACACAAACCAAGAACACCAAACTAACCCCACACCTGCAACATTAATTTTAAAACACTTCTTTTCATTTTCTGTTATGATTTTTAGAGATCACACACATCTCATAGCCTGGTTCTCTCAGCTGACACGTTCTTAATGAGGTTGCTGATACAATCCATATAAAAGCTAAATGGTCTTAAGACACCAGGAAAGCAAACAGAACTGCAATCTTGGGATAAAAATAGGTCATGCAGCTTCAATGGACCAGCAAAATTTCTGCCTCTACTGTATGTTTATGAAAATTCACCTTAATTCCTATTCTCTCCTACCTCTTTCTTAGTGTGCTGTTTGAATAATAAATGCCAGCGAGAGCAAAATGATTATTCCAAGAAACAAGGAGGAATCCTCTGTACCAACAGTGATTTCTTTGACTTCCCTGATTCATTAATTAACTTTTTTTTTTCCTGAATACCCATAGATTCTGTCCAGAAGAGAGAGTTTAAAATAAACGATAGCAGAGCTGCTGTAACACCAGTTAATGAGGTGCCTTGCAGCCTATATGTGACCAATTCTCACAGTCTGCTGTTGGAATTCAGAGCAATTTACAGTGATTTCTAGGGCCTCTTATTATTAGAATCCATAAACTATTAGAATTCTGAAGAAAATAACAGCAAACAAAAACTTTCAAAGGGTTTATTCTGTTTAATCGTGTGATACTTGTTTAAACTCTGTCTTAAGGACAGGGCACCTCAGAAACTCCGTTTCCTGGCCAATTTAAAGCAATTATCAAAGTCTGTTCCCATATTCCCAAGAACTTCAGTTCACTAAGTCCTAGCTTTTGCAGTGAAAGCAAGCTGGGAAGAACTTTTATAAAACGCTTAGAAAGCTGAGTGGAAAAAACTCCAGGATTTCAGAAAGGAGACCAGTGTCAAAAGGAAAGAGGCAGTTTAGCAGCACAAGAACTAGCCACAAATGATAAGAAGACAGTAATTTAAAAAGCAGTATTAAGAGAATGCTAAGAAAAGTTTGGAACTGACATTAAACTTTCATACAGGATGAGATAATTTCATGTGCACTTATAGTGATAAAGTTGGTTTATGTACAGGCATTAGTTTCTCATATGTTCTAAGACTGAGATTTGCTTCCACTGCAAAAGTCCTAAAGTGACCAAAAAATAAAGTTTCTTCCAGTTTAAGATAAGCTGACCCAGTTCAATGTAATGAAATAGCCAACCACAAACAAAAGTGAGCTCTAGGAAAATAAAAAATTAGTGTAATTACATCTGCTAATAATGGGTTCTACTTTTTTATAAAAATTAATGAGATACTACATCTCAGGGCAGCTCTAAAAGTTTAGTCCATGATATGTCTTCATCTTTGGTTCATAAGAAACTTTTGTTTTCCAAGAGAATTAATTTTTAACAGAATGAAACATTTTGCTCCAAGTGGAAAGGTGGCTTGTAGAACAATCATTCTGGAGTAGCTTTTCTGGAACAACAGCAGAGATTGAAAAATCCTCTTTTTTCTTTCATATGAACTATTACACTACCTCCCCTTCTTACATTTTCACTCTCAACTAAGTAAAAATATGGAATATGAAAGTAAAACTAGGCAGAGTGGCATCAGACATCAATGAGAGGAGGTAAAAATACAAAACTTGCCTGTCAGAAGTATTTCTTAGCTTTAACTATACCTATAGAAATAGATAAGAAAGATGAGGGGAAAAAAAGAGAAGACAAGAAAGAGTTGTAACTTATGTAGGGTTTTGACAAATCCCAGAGCGCTCCTTTGTCAATCAGACACAAACTCAGAATGGTGAAAAGGGCACTTCAGGTGCTCTTGCATTTACTTTACTGAGCTGATGTCCAGGGAGAGAGAGTGAGATGTGGAGAGCATGGGGGCTGGTGTGCTGAACAAAATATCCCAGGACAGTATCTTAGTTCTGTCAGGCACAATATCATCTTAGAGCTCATAGACATCTGACTATTTAGATCTGCAGTAGATCTCCTGCTTGTGTACTTTTATAATTTTTCCCAAACCTATATCCTGAATTTTTCCAAGGAAAAAAAGCCCAGAAACAGAAAACCCCACCAAAAAACCCAAACCACCAAACCCTTTTGTGTTCTCCCCACTCTAATCACAATATAGGATTTACAAAGGGACAGTAGGAAATGAACCATCTGTAACAAGGATGTTAGCCTGAGAAAGACGGTAAAAGCAGAGTGCTCATTTCCTAAAGGAAATACTCCTTTGCATCACTGTTTAAGGGGCTGGCTACACTTTCTAATTAGGCTCTGAATGTTTTGCACAAGCTATTTCAAATGGTTTCATGCAGCAACTCATTCTTCAGTCTTGGTACTTTTCGTTACTTGAACTACTCTGGTCAAGTATTTCCAAGTGATTCACTCCTACTCTCTCATGGGGTGTTTATTATATAAATTTTGATTTCTGCTTATATTTTCATGTCAAGCATTGCCAATTTCTGGGAAATAATTTTATCCATTGCTCAGCTCAGATGCCTCAGGTGTAGCCTTGGAGATCTTGGAGGAAGATGCATTATTTTTGACATTTCTCTCTCAAGAATCTGATGAGCAAGTATTTTTCAAATGATATTCAGAAACACCTGACTTACTAGCTAGGGACAGAAATTGTATGTATTTGGCAACTGCAGAAAACTGTTTGTACTACCTGGATTGCCCCTTTCTGAAATAAGGAAACCTTGTGAAAACTTGTTAACTAATTTCTACAGTAATATAATCGTTCCTGGCTCACCAACAGTTTAAAAAGACAATTATATAAACCTGAAGTTCTAATACCAGTAAAAATTCATTATGTCTAAATTTATGCAAAAGATTATTTTTGCCCCTTGACATGTGGACCAATTCTGCAGATAAATCTTTTGTAAATGTCTAAGGACAGTTTTAATTCAAAGAAAACAGAAATTCCAACTTTTTGGATGGCCATTTGCATCTACATTTCTCTCTTTACATCTTAGTCCCCAAAATTATTTGAATGAAATATGAAGTAAGAGACAGTGTCAGTCTCCTCAGGGTGTCTGGTTATTGGTTCAGTTCTTCCCTCTCCACTGCCCAACTTGCCAATAACTGAGATTAAAGTGTAAATCATAATAAAGCCAAGCTGAAAACCTTTCCTAGGGCAGAATATGCTGCTTCTGGCTTTTTTGGGTTTTTTTGTTCTGGTTTTGTTTTGGGTTTTTTTCCCTTTTTTTTTTTTTTTTCAGCACTGCTTTCTGTAATTGCAATATATGGTTCACTTGTATTCTTCAGAGGAAGGCAATTGTATGTCTGACTGATCCTAAATCCACCTGCTGTGTTTGTGAGAAAAAATAGCCATATATACATCAACACTCCATGCAAAGCTATTGCTTTAGCTGGCAGTATATTGACATTTCAATAGTATAGATTCTATAAAATATAATATATTTCTTTTGCATACTTATTATGGGATGATTTATGGGGTAAAATATAACGTGTACTAAAAGAATATAGGAATCTTACTTTTAAAAATGTGTATTAATGATAGTATCTTGGTAGCTTGCAAAAGTTTCTTATGTGACTATTGGCAAGGGGATTAATTTCTTGCTCTTGATTTCTGTTCTGTTTTTTCAAGGTACCATTAATGAAAACTTCTTTGCATGACATTCATTGCCAGTTTATAGGATTTGTTCAGGGTATTTAGTATGCAAATAACATGAATACTGGTAGAAATTTGGGTTATACTCAGAAATAAAGTGTGTAACTACTCAGC
The DNA here is from genome assembly GCA_013400955.1 of Drymodes brunneopygia. Taxonomy (NCBI): domain Eukaryota; kingdom Metazoa; phylum Chordata; class Aves; order Passeriformes; family Petroicidae; genus Drymodes; species Drymodes brunneopygia. Next base: position 8,517 of record VZTZ01028190.1, on the reverse strand, counting down.
TTTTTACTTTTGCTTAACTGCTGCTGGAAGCAGCAGAAAAACAATAGTTAATGACATTACCCACCATGAACAGCCAGATTAGACAATCCACTAATGTAGAGAACGGAAGACGGAAGACAGACAGAAGAAAGAGGACGAGCGTAGGACTCATCCTGAAGGGACTGCTACAGCTCAGAGACCTCTGTTCCTTGAACACAGCCAGGATAAAAGAAGAAAGAAGGACCTCTGCACTTCTTTCTTCTCTCCCTTTAATGTGCACAGTGGCAATAGCATGACCTTTCCTTTGACAATATAAAAGACAAGAGGAAATTCTCATAGCTTATCCACAGTACTTGATATCAGTAAGAAACAAGGACTGTTTTAATTTCTAGTCCAACTTATCCCCCTCCCCTAAACAACACACAGCAAAACAAACAGAAAAGCAAACCCTTAAGAAGTGATAACTTACTGGGAGTGTCTTCACCTATTGTTTAGGCAAGGACAGCAGGGACTCCTCTACCCATCCCAGGCTCGTGCTTGTGTCTCATCTCCCGTGTCTGAGCATGTCATGACATTTCTTGTAGCCAACTGTGCTTGCTACAATCAGATAAAAGAGACGGGAGACCCAGAAGACCTCTCCCTTCTTGCTTAGCTCTTCACTGCAAGCAGCCACCTCTCAGATAAAGGCACGGCAGGGCTTTCCTTCACCTGGACTTTCCATTACTGCACATCAGCATTTTCTTGAGATGGAAAGAGCATTATATAGAGAAACAGTTAAGCTTCTGGCACTGTCCCTACCAGGCACTCAGGCTTGAACACTTGCATTTCCTCTAAAACACTAAGCCTCTACCAAAAAGGCAACTTTCAATCTTCTACTTACTAGTTTCTGAGGGGACCTTTCAATTGCTTAGAGGAGCATGAGACATGTGTTCTTCCTGTACAAAACCAGAAAAGGAAGCACAAGAGAACTGACAGAACAGAGGTTAAGGATAAATTTCTTCCAATTTTCTACTTGCTCTGTAGTATGGGAGCCTTTCAAGAGAAAAGGAAGAGAAAGAATTGGAAAGGACTTAATTCCTCACTCTGTAGTCACTAGAAGCACGTTAGAGACCGAGCAAAACACTTTAATTTCTGCAGCATTCCAGCCTGAATCACCAAGCAAATATTTCAAATGCTCTTTACACTTGAGAAAATCAATTTCAGATGCTAGGCTAATGAAACATTCCTTTGGGAGTTTGTTAAGATGCTAGAAAAGTTACTAAATTACAGTGTTGACTAAAACCTGTTAAGGCAGCTGTTCAGTTACTTTCAAAACAACAAATGATTGGGCTATCTTCTGGCTAGAAGAAACAATTACTGGTGCATTTGGACTATTTACAAAGTTCTGTCTATAGAGCTTAAACTAGGTTTTTCCTGTCTGTTCCAAATACTGTTTAGGTATCTGAAGTGATAAAGCCTGTATATCAGTAAATTGCTTCACTTGAAGCACAAATCCTCAAAACTGCATGAGAAAAAGGCAACAGGTAAGTTATCAGGAGACCAATTCTGTTTCGTGTTTGCATTATCCAAACATCTGAAAGTGAAATGTAAGACAAGGACACTTTGCTGGAACGTAAAACAGTTTTTGGCATTAATCTTGGTCTAGTTTCTTCTGCATGACAAAAAACTGTGACCGAGATCTGTAAGTCACCTGTGTCAACACAGCTTATTCAGCGGGAGAGGCAGCTGAGGGTCTTGTCTTTGATGGGTTTGGATACAGTCCAATTTGAAATGACTCAGGCAAATGTCATTTAAGATCAATCTACCTTCCACACCTTCAATTCCCCTTGAAAACAGAAGCCTGCTCCTGCATTTCGCAACACTTAACAGTTTGTTATTTGGTCATCTTACTGGGCTGAACTCAGCTAAGTGGCTAAAATCCATAGTAAAAGGTTCCTTTCCCAAATATTTGAATTTCAAAGAGGAGAAGCTGTGGCAGCCACCAAGGAGTGAAGAGACTTGGCCAACATTAGAGATGAAGTAATTAGCAGGCATTGGAGTTTAGATTACTGACCCCTACAATAAATGCCAGGGGTCATCAAATAACTTCAAGGTTTTCTCTATTTTACTATTAAAACCCCCTGTTTTCATGCTAACAGAAGTTTTCCATTTTCCTTGGAAATTAATTTTAACTTCTGGGTTTATGTAAGTCTGAAAGGTCTTGTAAATGGAAACATCAGCAGACCCTGAAATGCAGCTAAGCTATAATGTATCTCCAATGACTTCATCTTGGCTAAAGCAAGGCATTGCCAGTCAACAGAGGGTAAAATTTCATTCTGCTATTTATGAAATATGAATAAAAAAATTAGGTTTTTTCCTCAATGGCATAAAATGAAAGTGCTGAATTTTTAAAGTCCCTGACTCTCATGTGGATTTCACCTCAATTCAGACATTATATTGGTGTTTGGAAATATGAGCCTTTCTGTGAAATTTCCATGAAAATCCAATTTACCTACTTTATAATTTTAAAGGCTTAAACTATAGTGCATGGTTTGTGTTCTCTGTAGCCTTGAAACTGATTTGGTGTTTTCCTAAGCTTTATTAAATAGTTTGTGACCTTCCTCCTCTCCTCCAACTGTCTCTCTTTAAAACATTAATACTTAGAAGTCAAGAAAAAAAAAGGGAAAAGCATGTATGTCGAACAAAGAGATGAGGACAGGAGATCATGGCTCTTAAGATGAGAAAAAAGTCTCATGGGAACAGCTTTAGAACATATTCAAAAATAAAAAAAATGGAACCAAGTGAGGAAATCTACTTTCTCTTATAACAAATTACCTCCCAAGACTATAATCCTTTCTGTAAATACAGATGAATATGTATTACAAAAACCAAGACTTATAAAATGTTCTACTCCTGAAAAACGCCACTGAAATTTCCATTATAAATACACTTCTTGTAGCCAGAAGAGAGATCTAAAAATCTGGAGGAATTGTGAGCAAATTTTACCTCTCTCAAAAAATAACATAACTACTGAACAATCCACTTAATCTGATCATAACACCACTAACCCAAAGCCACGTGCACTCTAGCAGTATTTCCAAATGCTTCTTTCATCCATTTCAGGTTTCGCATCTGCACAAAATATTATGAACAAATATAAGCTGCCCCACTCACACACAGACCTGAATAAAAGCCAGGAGAAGCACAGCTCTATATTAATATAAAGCTTCCTGTCAGCAGAGATAATTAAGTCATGTTCAGCATTATAACATCTGAACTTGGCTAGTTTCCTACCCACTCCAACTGCGGACAAATAAAGCTCATGTCTGCCTAAAATGCATTCCACAGGCACAACCCATCAGAAATTCTATCTGCTACCAACTTCCCACCCTAAAGACAAAAGCAAACCTTTTACCTGCACTGCAAAAATTGGTCTGTGTGTGGGAACTCCCAGGTTTATGAGAATGTGCTTGTTGTAATACGTTCTCCCTAGTGAAATACCAGGACAATTTAATTTGACTTTCTCATTTCAGCCACAGCCTAACTTCTTGATATTGCAGTTGTTATGGATTTATGATTTTATGCCCGCAAATTATTATTATTATTCTCATTATTTTTGTTATTATTATATTGCAGTTATAGTTATGGTCATGTTTTAGCATCATGAGAAGAATATGCTTCAGAAGCATTTTTTTCTGAACTTTACATTCCAAAAGAAACTTTCAAACATGGACTTTTCACTGCAGCTCATTAAAATTCAGAGCTCTCAAGATTCATCTCTTCTGATCAAGTACTTTTACTGCAAAAGTTGAAAATTTCTGCTTCTTTATATACACTTGAACATGCAGTGGAACTCTCAGATATTCTGAATAAGTAATTTATAATGCAAATAGCTGAACTTGCCTATTATTATTTGAGGAGCATCTTTTGTCTCTCCAATCTCTGCCATCTCTTCTACTGTTCAAACAGTAGAAGTTTGAACATCTGTCCTTCTGACTTGAGAGTTGTTAACCCTTGGATTTCATATCTGCATTACAGGAATATTCAGTGGTGATTGTGTCATTAACATATATGTATATTTATAAGAATTAAATACACCAAATAAAAAACATGAGAGTATTTAAGAGATACCTATGGCATGTGTGATATTTTATGGGCATCAGAATACTGCACCATAAGGCCAACATTTTTAAAAGAGTGTGGTTACAGCAATAACCTAAGCACACACTTGAACATTAACCCACCTGCTGAAATTCCAAAAGGTCTATGTAATATAAATTTCTCCTGAGGAAAAAATGTGGATTAAAAATCAAAGGGAATTTTATATGTTTAACCTCTCTACAAGTCAGTGATAGATTTTCAAGCATAAATATAGATTTAATAACACTTTAAATGTTCAATACTCTCAAGAATTTAAACTGAATGTTGGCATGCATCGCAAGTCATTTTGCTTTCAGATTCTGAAAGTAGATGATTTAGTCCAACCTGTATGAATAGCTTAATGGAGTATTTCCATTTCATAACATCAGGAGCCAACCATGGGTATCTAAATTTAGATACAAAGCTTAATTTCTTGTCTGCATTGTAGACTAGCAGCTACCTTAAGGACTGATAACACTGATACTGAAAATCCCACTGCTCTCTGAGTCAAATATATGCAGGAATATAGTTTGTCCTTTTTTTGGTTATGAAATTAAAAGCATGACCTGTCTTGATTTTCCTACTGCCATGTAAAAGCTTGTTGAATTAATTGTGTCTGACATTTTCTAATGAGTCTTTTCTTACAGCTCTAAATCTTTTCTAAACTAATTACAAATAATGTACATAAAATCCTATGAATGAGATGTGTGACAGAGGTATTCATAATTTCGAACTGTGAAGAACAGATTCTTCAAAGAACCGCAAGCACTTACTGCTAAATTCTCAATTTCAGTGGTAATTAGATGCCTCATTCTCATAGGTTTGTTAATTTGATGTCAAATTTCAGTTTGACTCTCCATACTTTTCCTGTACTACTTGAACCAATCATAGCATTTCTGACTTTCGCCCACATGACACCACTCAGAGCAGTAGACCTGACCTCAGCGACACACTCTTCAGTATTTCTTTAAGTTTCATGTTTGACACCGAGGAAATTTTAATTATGTCACAGTACAGTTATATGAAGGGCAAAGTACAATTATTAGAATGCCAATAAACTCATGTACGAACTTGTGCTAATCTATCTTAATCAAAGCAGACACATTTTACACTTGCTTACTATTTAGATTGTGTATGTTTGTGCATGGTATCTAAGCATAAAAGAGAAACAAGACCTGCAGGAACTTAGTGACAAGTAATGCTCTTCAGCAAAGAAAACTGTAGGAATACAGTATAGCCTGAGACCTATCAGAGTAACCACCTCCGTAAGTATTTCAAAGAGACTTATGTACAAAGCTCTCTTTGATATTATGCAGGACTCATAAAAAAAAACCTCTGAAAAATTGAGAAGACATTTTCATTTAATTGCTCCCCAAATCCACTCTGTGGCAGCCAAAAAACAATCTAGAAGTCTCAACTTCAGCCTAGAGATTACATGTGTCTAATACAAGATAAAAGGCACAATTTACAGTTGCAATTATGGGGTCTTTTTTACTAGTTTAATTAGCAAGACAAGGTAATTTGATACAATTCTGAGCTAACATATTTGAAACAATGGGAATGTCACGTTTGCTGCTTTTAAAATGAATTTCTCATTTTTTAAGTAGCTGTGTCACTTGTTCTTGCTCCTTTTTACTGTCTTTTCCCCATCACCTTCAAAATCAGTTTCCATTATACTGCAGGAAAGCTGCTACAGCAGTAATGCAAAACACTGGATTTCTTAGTTAAAACATCAATGCTTGTGACGTGCTTTGCAAATGTTACAAGCCACGGATATAGAAAGCAATTTTAATAAAAATAACGAATGGGCAAGGAATATTGCCACTAGGTAAAAAAGATATTTTCTTATTGTACATTCAAGTCGTTTCAAAAGAGACAGGCATTGTGAAACCACTATGTAAAATGAAAACCTTTGTCAAGCTTGTGCTTAGACCCGCACAGGTAACAAAACCAGTTCAAGTGTCACAGGACACAATAACGCAAACTCTCTCTCTTTCCAAGAGATGGCCACTGTGTGAATAACCTCCTCAGCTTAAGGGCTCCCTGTGTCAGACACTAAGTGGCACAAACTAGAGCCAGAAATAGCAGTCACCTCTTCAGTGTGAATGGGCATATGTTAACACAGCTCCAAGTCTGCAGCAGCAAAAGAACTGTGTGATCTCTTGTCAATGAGCAGTATGGGAGCACCTCTAGCAAAGTCAGTTCACTGCCATGTCCTTGAGAGAAATATTTTTTTGGTAAAGAGCCAACCTATTTTGAAGCCACACATGCTACCTGAATTCACAAGCTTACATTGTTCTCTCTCTTTTTTGTTATGTATGACTTGGCATCACTAATGTTTTTAATTGATATGCTAATTTCGCAATGTACTGTTCTACTCAAAAAAAAGAAACTGCTTTAACATTATCAAGACTGCTATAACTTGAAAGCACTTAATTCTTACTGAAAACAAAGGCACATTCCTTGAAAATAATTCCATAATTACTGTTAAACTGTTTGGGGATTACGTCTGCATATAAGAAAAGAAGTTGTTCATGAAAACAGAAAATATTTCACTGCTCTAGTGGAAACTGCAGTGTGAGAGAAAATGGTCCTCTGCTTTGGCATGTCAGGTCCAGTGGTTTGTGATACTCTGATCTCCCCCAGAGTGACTTTGGTATTTGAGATGGTCAGTCTAACTCAGTGTTGCTGAAGGTTACAAGGATAAATGCCTGTCACATTTCAAGGTGACACTTAAGGTCCTTTAACATCTTACTGCTTCTGAAATTCTTTTCTACAGTCTTGCTATGGCAGTTCCACCTGTTCATTAGATGGAAACAGCATAGCAGGTTTATCAAAGATGAAATAAATATATGTCTGAGAAGTGTTTGATTTAAAGACTATAGTTAAATGATGCCCTAGCATTCCACACTACCAGAAACATTTGTTCTTGGTTAACCAAGGGAAAATATTTATCCATCTGTCACACAAAACAGTGTTCCTGACATTCTATGAGGAACTAATTGCTATGGATAATTTGATCTTTAAAAATGAAAGATTTGTGGTTCCATCATTGCCAAAACTGGAAATGTCAAATATAATTCCTCTGGGATGAAAGAGGAAAGAAACTGCAGTTTTAGAGCCAGAGACACACTGCTGTTTCCTTAGAGGAATATACAAATATTGAAGAACACACTCATTTTTGGAGAATGTTAAAAGCGAGAGCACAAAAGGCTAATTTCTCTTTCCAGAGAATGTATTACACAGAAGGCCAACTGTGGAGGTAATGTTGTACTAGATAAATCAAAATGTATGCAACTATCTACAGGAGACTATCAATAGAAAGAAGCCAATGTGCTCAAGCTGCAGAAAATTGGATGTTGTTACTTTTACCAATGACTTAAGAAACTCTCTATGATAGCAGTGTTTATGAAAAACACCTAGGATTTAATCCCAACAAGTGTTTATGGACTATTTTTTTCTTTCATGTCAGTAATCACAATGCATAGAAAGAAGATCTAGACAGTAATTTTTCACCTGAGTGACTATGGCTGTAAAAAAGCACAAAAAATTAAACTAGGATAGGGACACTGAGTAACAGTTTAAATCCAGATGTGATGTTCTGATGTGTACACATAAGGCAAACCCTGATTTAGACTGAATATTGAACTAGGTCTTAGAGAAGAAGTGTTTCATCCCTCCTATGCTTTTACAGTATCTAATAAAAGTGGGCATTCAGGAGGACTAGTCTACAAACATTACATTTGAAATTCCAGAGGAAACAAAGTTGACAGTGAATGCTCTTGGAAGACAAGAAGATACAAGCAGGTCAAGTACCAGTGAAGTAAGAGTCAATAAAACAAAACTTTAGCACATTACAAAACATGCAAGTGGTGGATGCAGTCTATACAACTGTACTTATGCATTCAGAGCTACTCAGCTCCTCTAGACATCATACTTTGTTACAAAATCTCTGAATGAATCAGCTATGGGAACTGAAACCTCATTCTTCCTTCACAATGGTAAAATAATTTCATCTGCTAGTTTCATTGGAATTCCCTTGCACTTTTAACTGTACTGGCATTTGTCATGTTTTGTGTAACCCAATATGTTTTTGACTATCCAGTTTATTTAGAAGAGTTTCAGTAATAATTTAGTTTGTGACCTCCACACCCATTTAAAAAACTTGTTGTACTGACCAATTAATACTAAAGCTAAGTTAAACATTATTTCATGGCTTTATGACTTCAAGTTCACTTTATATTTCAAGTTTTAATTGGCTGCACAGATGCAATAAAAAACGCTTTCCATTTATTTGAATGAAATAATGGAAAGAAACATTGTAGCTGTCTTACACGAAAAGTGGGGTTAGAATCACAGAGTCTTATCAGTAAAGCACACATCTCACAACTAAGCAAACAGTTTGTCTTGGTTTAAAAG